>SMLS01065047.1:0-54045 GCA_004785975.1 Popillia japonica
TTTTTTTTTGCTTGCTCGGCCCTAACAGATCAAAAAATGATGTCAAAAAATTGTAACACTTTTTTATAAAGGATGCAATTTGTCGTAAAGCCTAGAGTGTAGAGTTCTTGGACTTTTATAAATCAACGGTACCAGTCAATCTAATTGGGGATGCAACCATTATTGGTTTGGGTATAAATGGAGTAGTTTTTTGCTTGTTACGATTTCCCAGGCGTAAAGTTATGCGTAATGGAGAAACTTAATCAATTGCACCAATTTATATTATTATCCCACTTCTTGTAGCAGCTTAAATATAGGTAAACCTATAACAAATCAGTCACCCATCAAATCATAATTCGCCGATATATTTCCTACGCTATTCACAGGAATTATTAAATTAAATCAACACCTATGTGAACCTATTTATCAAACTATAGATTAACTCAACATATACTCACGTTATATTACCAACAACGGAATATTTCCTGTAATTGAGTAATCGTAATTCGTGGCAATATCACAATATGATCATTCCCATAATAATAAATTAATTTGTATCGGTAGCAAATTATAAAATTCCTTAATACGAATCAGCCTCATTTGTTTCATAAAATTATTAAAAATTGCTACAAAAAGAACAAGTAATATTGTGCGGAATTATAGGATTCTCAGCGTAGTGAAAGCTTCAACGTATGTATTTACCTCACGAGATATATCCGAAAGATATTGCCAATGTAGTGTGCTCGCCTTTGCTAAATTCGAGTTGAGTTTTTGCGAGGAAAGATCTCCAGTGGTAGATATCGCTACGACGCGGGCCATTTTAAAATGGTGTCAGTTGCAGCTGTCGCGTGTCTTCTTCCTGTACGAGTTATATTTCGAAATGTCGTGTAAAAGGACGCCAGTATATGTATACGAAATATAAGTGAATGACTAGAAGACCTGCTCTTGGGGAATATTATGTTTCGCCAGTTATTATAAATATGAAAAATTGGTAGTGCTATATAAAAAAATGAACTTGAACTTACAATTGGTTTGTTGCTGGTCATGTTTACACTGCCAAAATTTGGTATTCTAGCGACGCTATATTGAAGACACAGCTGATTGAGTAAATATGTAAGTAGATGTGTGTGGGTAAATATTAATGTTGCAACACGCGGACCAGCATTTACAGATTGTGTGGTCTCAAAAAGCCTGCTGGTAAAGGAAGACGATAATTTTACATATTGATTCTAAAAATGGTTTTCTCGACGATGGGTTACTGCTATTTGAAGGAAGAAAAACAGTCGATTACCACGATGAAATGCATGCAAATGTTTTTGAGGAGTGGCTCAGTAATATTTTGAAGAAATATCCTGATAATAGTGTTATTGTAGTGGATGTAGTGGATAACGCATCTTACCATAATAGAAAAAGGTAAAAAAATACCAACGGCTTTAACACAACAACGGCAATGCAAGAATGGTTACTTCAAAAACAAATACCGTTTGATCCTCCTCCATGGTGCGATTAGAGTTGTTGGAAATAATAAATCATCAGAAGGAAGGTTCCAATGTATACGCAGTGGACGAAGTGGCAAAACAGAGTAATAAAATTGTACTTATAGCGCGTTTGCACCTTAAAAAACAGTACAGCTCTTATGGGAATTCCGTACAGTGTTGTCGGATTGTGTCATATTCATGTCGATATATTTTTTTGAGAAAGTATATAAAATATAATATGGGAAATATATATTTATAAACAATGGTGTAAGTAGTGGTATATTAAATATATATTATATATAATATATATACAGGGTGTTTGGTAATGAAACGGTCATACTTTAGAGCGTGTTAGTAGAGATCATTTGCAATAGATATAGCCCAATTTGCCTTATCCAAAAGTCACCCGTTTTCGAGATATTGTGTTTTTTTCAAAATTCACTACTTACTCTTGCTCAAACTTAAAATTTACGAAAATAATTAAACTCTCCCTCAATTTTTCTGTTTGTATAGTTAGAGGACATCTCAACACACATTATGGATGAAAGTTACGATAAATACTTGGGCAAATTAAACGAAAAAAAAATTAAAACTTCCCCTTTTGATGAAACTGTAGACACAATCGCTACCTTTGTGACTATTTATTTCTAAATTTCCATAATGCATTAAGCATACAAATTATCTCAAAAACTTTGTTAAAATAGCTTTCTAATGACGTAATAACACTTACCATTTATCTTACCTACTCATTAATAATTGGGCGTAAGTAAATTGTCGAAGAACGCCATAAATAAAAACCAAAAATTTAATTCCTTTATTAGTAAATAAAATAAAATAATTATAAACTGCCTTCAAAGGTACCTCTTGCATTTCTGATGCAAGCACGAGCATTTTTTCGAACCTGTGTACATGTAACTCTTTGAGTTACATTATTTCGCATAGCTGCATCGTTTATTCTGTTAATTAATTCTTCGCGCATGTTTACTTCCGTAGAATAAACAAGCTCTTTCATGGTGCCCCAAATCTAAAAATCTAGAGGTGTGTGCTGAGATGTCCTCTAACCATACAAACTGAAAAATTGAGGAAGAGTTTAATTATGTTCGTAAATTTTAAGTTTGAGTAAGAGTAAGCAGTGAACTTCAAAAAAAAACAAAAAAACACAATATCTCGAAAACGGGCGACTTTTGGATAAGGCAAATTGGGTTATATATATTGCAAATGATCTCTACTAACACCCTCTAAAGTATGACCGTTTCATTACCAAACACCCTGTATATTATATGTATATTATATTAAATATATATTATATATAATATATATATATTATATGTATATTATATTAAATATATATTAATATATAATTCATTCTTTTAAGTACCACATTTAGAAAATATATATACGAGTAGAAATATATATTTGATCAAGTGCGTTATTGTTAAAATCAGATGATTCCGAGCTGTCTTCAAGTGTAGACTAGTCTGTATTCACACGAATAATAAATTGTTCACATCATCTTGCATTTCATCCACTCTCCACATCTCTTCTTCCACTGCAACAAATAAAATTAGTGTTACCAGCAATTATCATAAATTATTGACATACTTTTCTTAACATGGGCAATGTAATTTTTCCAATGTTCTGTTGAAACTTGTTCATAGGCTTGGTCAATCGAGAGTGTGATGTCTCCAGTTTTAAATGTTGTGTTATTCATACGTACATACATAATGCTTGACCTGCGCCCATACCATTTCAATGGGATTTAACACATAATGGTATGGTGGTAAACGTAGTATTGTATGACCAAATTTTTCTGCAATGTCCTCTAATATGTATTTCTTATAATTATGTTTGACTTGCGATAAAATATAAAGCAACTGTCGTTTTAGCATCCCTTCTTCAATAGGTATATGTTTGCCCTCGAACCAACCTCGAATAGCATCCTTTTTCCAATTTGTTGTAGGTATCTTTTCAATCTTTCGGCTGTGATATGGTGCATTATCAATCACAATTACAGAATTGGGTGGCAGAAAAGGTAGTAATTGTTCGGAAAACCACTTCTCATACACATCACCACAAACCTCATCATGTGCATCTGCCGTGTTTTTTTACAAAGAAATGTTAATTTTGCTTCAGTAACAAAAGCATTTTCATTGCCGGCATGAATTAATGAAAATCTTTGACCACGACCTCAAGGTGCAGTTATTCCCATTGTCACCTCTTCTATTAATGCCTGTCGCTTCATTCATAATACTGTTTTTTCCAATTTTTTCAAATACAAAACCGATATCTAATAATAGTTTATAAAGCGTTGTTCTCTCGTAATTTAGAATATCGCTATCCATATTGACAGATATTAGTATACTGCTAAGCGTTGGAGGAGTATTATTTAAAAAGAAGCTATGCACCTTACGACGAACAAGACCTTGAATTTGCTCATCATATACTTTCACACGAGCATTCTTGTGTTGACCTGCTCTCTTTGGTTTCTCCTTAATAAAAAACTTCAAATTAGCTGAAGGTAAAGACCTTTTGTTAGCCACTATTACAAATGTAACCTCAGAAACGTGGAGAAAATGTGTAGAACGTGATTAAAGATGAAGGCAAAATATGTAAGTTAGATGGCTTAATATATGATGTGGTGGAGCCATTTATTATTTCGTTTGGAAATGATGACACAAGCGACAGTGATGTGATGTGATAGCGATTCTGTCAAAGAAGTGTATAATTATGCATTTAAAATATATCATTATGGTAGTTTGATTGACCAGCTAGTGAATCTTTCTATTGTATCATGCAAATAATAAAATACTTTTCCACTTTAAAAGTATTGTGCACTTATTTTTTTATAAATGTGTTGTATATTAAATTAAATTAAATATGGAAGTGTAAATAAGTACTTGATTGCATTGTAATTCATCATTTAAATTTACCGCCAAATTAGCTGTCAGGTTAATTTACCTAATGTGATGGGGATTTTACAATTTACTCCCCTTAATAAAAAAACAGAAAGCTATTATGACAAATTAGCACCACCAGAAACAATACTAATTTAATTTTAGTGTCAATACTACCAGCTTTTCAAATTAGTATCATTTAGTATGTAAAGAGAGCTCTAACACTTAGTCGCTTACAATAACATATATTTCTATCCGATAATAAAAGCATGTATAGTCTAGTATTTGTTAGACTTCAACTTTCAAATAACGGGTTCTCTCTTTAGCGTCGCGCATTTGAAAGTTGTTGCCTTTCTGTCTCGGGTTAAAATTGATTTTATGTTAAGTTAATCGAAGATTAAGAGAGTAATGTCTTACGGAGATGAATAATGTATGCTGCATTCTCGCTGTATACGGGCATGGAAAGTGGAGTAACGCGCTTAAATATAATACTAATG
This sequence comes from Popillia japonica, assembly GCA_004785975.1. Classification (NCBI taxonomy): domain Eukaryota; kingdom Metazoa; phylum Arthropoda; class Insecta; order Coleoptera; family Scarabaeidae; genus Popillia; species Popillia japonica. The sequence continues at coordinate 4,849 of SMLS01065047.1, forward strand.
CTGACCTGTAACATTTTGAAACGTTAGAACGAGTCTTACACGCTCGCAGACAGCGACCAGTACCAACAACAGTTGTGGCCATAAATCGGTTAACAAGAATTGATTTGTAGAACGAATTATTTATTATTTATTATTATGTTTGCTTTATAATCTACATACATAAGTATATAGATGCTGCCACATATTAAAAAAACGTGTCTCCCATCTAAAATCTGGAATATCCAAACCTTGTTTTTCCCCCACTTAAAAAGTGGAAACCTTTTGGTATGTTCTGGAGTGTGACTAACATATTCTTCGCGAAAAAGGGGAGAATACCTAAAGGGGTTGAGACAATAGACGTTGTAGTGGGTGAACGTTTGTAATTTGGAAACAATTTTCCAGTTATTACCTCTTACTTTATCACAAAACGACTCCTTTGATTATAGAAAACGTTTTATATACATGATGTGGGTCCACTTGGTTCAGATTTAGAATAGAAAGTAGAAGGAAGTAATAAATTGACATATTTTAGGCAGATTATTGATTATAAGAGAAGAATAGTGGACGATTTTTAAAGATACTGCATGGATTTGGTGCATTTAATGTTTTGATAATTTGTCTATAGATGGCGTGCTAAATGACATCGCCTTTAAAAACATTTCTTTAGTAGGTCAACCATCGCAACTCAATTACCTAATCTAACTTTATGAAACATAATGTTTCATTTCTAGTAACTGTTATATACAGGGTTGGGAGAAAGTGGTGTAGGTATATCGCTTGCAACTTTTAAGTGATCAATTTCATTAAAAGTTTATATATATACCGGTCGTTTTGAGAAATAGGATAAATAAAGCCGTGAAGAGGTAAGGGGTATAAAAATTCGCTAAGAAGTGGGGACGCGTAGGAGTCTAGGAACGGTGTACTCTACAATATTGGTGGGGACGTAGCTCCCTTCACCTCCTCCCCGCTTTAAATATCCTATGACTCAAAACGACCGGTATATGGCATCATTTTATAGGATTTTGTACACGAACTGAATGAAGGTCATTGACTTCTTCTTCATGGACGGAAACTTAACGACATTACTGAACTCGTACTGTTTCAACTGGTGGTTCTTCACTCAAGTTTGCAGCAATGAATTTTACCAGTTGCATTACAAAATATTTCGCAGGGGCTTCGACACGGACTACATCATCGTTTGGCCATAAGTAGTACCAATTTTGAGCACTAATTAAAATAATTTTGGCATTTTTTCTTGTATTTAAAATACTCTGTTACATTGAAATACTTAATACAAAAAAACTGAAAAGCGAATCCTGAAGTGATGCCAAGCAATTTTTTTTAACTGCGGTGAGTGCAACTACAGTAGCTTCCAAGCTATATTGTTTGTCGGATCGCCACTATAGTTCTCATAGTGCATATATTGTGTGTAAATTGTTTTTGAAAACTTTGTTACAATATTACTTTGCCGTAAGTTAATTGTTTTCCAACAACGAATCGGAGTCGACTTGAATCTTATTCCTTTGGCGACCGAGCCTGTATCCTGGGGATGCTATTGCTTTTGCTGCCCAGTCTTTAAGTTCTTTCTTAAGCTTGTGCTTTGATACTCTAAAGATTGTTTCGGGTCCAATGAAATGCGTGTCTGCGACTTATCTTGCAAGTTCGTTCACCATTTCATTTCCTTTGGTATTAATGTGCTCTAGAACCCACATCAGGAAACATATCTAGGTTTTCTCGGACGCAAAGATCTATGGGATATATCTCCGCTTGAAAGATTATTGGAGATGCTCTTAGGGCTCTAGAGAGGGTATTTTTCGGTTCATGAACGCCAACCTTTACCCTTTTGCTGGTTTTGGTTTCGTCTGTACACCAGATTCGGGATCCGTTATCAAAATTATTCGCTGGAGATATATTTTCTCAGGCGAAGAAGTTTAAAATACCAGCATCCAGCAAATAATTTTTTTGTCAGTGCATTCAGACTAAAACATATCCGACATTGAGTTTATCGTGTTGAGGTAGGCTGCATCCAATAATCTTGCACCTCGAACAATAAGATCAAGGCAGCTGCCAATTCTTGAACTCTAGAGAAGTCGGAAGAACTTTTCATATCATTATAAGCACAGGAGTTCTAAATTGATGTATCTTCCAATCTTACTCATAATGAAGTTGGCAGTAGTGCGCAACTAATTTTGACCACCCAATATACATGTGTGTGTTGACCATACTGCGGTACTTATATTATTAAAATATATAAAGAACTTGTTTTAATTTCGTGGTTGCATGTCTATTAAGGAGTACCGTCATAAAAAGTAATTGATTTTAATTATTCTTAAAATCCAACGTTTTTTTTTCCAACTTCGCATTCAGTGATAAATTGACTATGCATTCGCGTCTAAATTATTAATTTAACATTAGGGGTTAATGAACGGCGGGCATTAGACCGTGGAATGGAGTACTCTTAAAAAATTCAATACTCAGGCTATAATTAGCGTTTCGAAATAAAATTTTAAATTAGTTCGTTAGATGTAATACAAATACAACATGCGGACAGATCTACATCTACATAAATGCACGATAAATAATTTATATGGATTGATGCGTATTATTTTGCCAGTTGGAACCGACTAAATGGAAAGGCTTATTTTGAAGTGTTGTAACACATAATCGAGTAATTTAATCATAGCGAATTTAGTATCTCAACATAATATAGCTTGCTAAACCTTCATTATTACATTTCATAAACGCATATCCTTCATGTGCTGCCGCAAATTTTCAATTTTTTTCTTTCTTTTATTTTTTTAAGAGGTCGTCGCTAAACAATCACTTCTACGCTAGCCAGAAGACTATGGAGTACCACGACGATATTATCTCACAACTCGCTAGTTTTATGGCCAATAACTTTATAATTTCCACTTTTCTCCAGTGCGACCGGGTCTGACTGACCGGGCGCTTGCGGATCTTGTTAACTGTCCAAAGGCGGGCGAAACGGACCAGCCCCGCACTCGGTCCGCATGGTGGTGTACCACTCTCCGATTTCTAATGAGGAGTTTCTTTTTATTACCGCCAATAAAGAGCTCTTTTTATAATTGCTTCGGTATGAAACCGCTCTGTTAGTCGACCGCTACCTCAAACCCTAACTCTCTCGTTCTTTCTAGCGTTATACCTGCTACCTATCCACTGCTCTTAAGTTCTATGACCTCGCTAGTTATGCATATTAATACGAAATATCCGATTATTGTGTGCGAACGGAAGAAGTATTCTTCTAATGACACTTAGAATGAACAAAAATTGAAACTGTTGTTTTGTCATATTTATCTGAGTAATGTGTTCTCAGACCTAGTTCACACATGCAATGCATAGGTTGAACTTGAAGTTAGGATTTCGTACATATTAGAGAGATCTATGCTATTTGAATTTTATGTCTTAACGCCGTCAGTTTGTTGTGACAGTGTTCCACTTTTTGCGCTGCCAAACTTACTATACAGATTATAAACCACGCTTAAAGTCACTGTATCCATATGTCGAAATGATTCGGAAAAAGAGTAGCGGGGGGACGTAGGTACGCGCTAGCGTTAAGCTTCGTGTACACGGGCAAGTAAATCTATCACAAGTTAATGTATGAGAGTACTTCTAAATTAAATGGCATGTGTAAACAGGGTCTGATAGTGCTCTCACAGCAAGTCACAAAAGTGGCCCGTGTAAACAAGCATGCAATAACTGGCGGAAGTTTTATCTGTACAGCATTTGCGATGGATAATTTGCTTCATAAACGTTAGCGCAAGTTATTCTCAGAAGTGCTATCGCAAGCTACTCTCTCGTGTAAACCAGGCATAAGAATAGCATCACATTTTACGTAACAGTGTGGGCACGTACCTACGTCCCAAAGCAACTCTTTTTGCGAATCATTCCGACATTCGATACAGTGACTTTATGCGTGGTTTATAATCTGTATATAAGAATGTTGTAAGTATTGTGCATTGGTTCAGTTAGCATCAAAAGATGCAAATTGGAGACATCATAGTGCAAATTTTGGAAGGAACTATTTATTTATTTATCAGATTAACTACGTACAATGCTCTGCTGTCAAGAATATTTGCGTTCTCAGAAACAAATTCTACATTCGGTGTGTTTCGTTATTCCAAGCCTCCTTAGATGTCCATTCAGTTATGCAATGGCCTAATAGGATCTCTGTTGACGTACATACGACTATTATTTTTGCTGAGGTTGATGCATTCTCAAGATCTGATTTGGGTTATATATACATGCATATGTACATATGTCTCTAAAGGAGTTTTAGGTTGCTTCATACGCTGGAGATTCTGCCAGTATTTGGATTATCTCACTGGGCTTCTCTTTTCAGTTTCTTCAGTATTATACTGCTGCTTATTCTCCAAAAAGGTTCTGGCTCTACAAGAGGTATTCTGATCTCCATTTATGCTAGATTATCCGTTATTTCACATGTTTCTTTTGTCTAGCTTATGCAGGTTATCTAGACACCTCCACACCATTTTGAAGCTGATAATATTTCAGTGGCTGCCTAGTTATCAGACAGGAAAACAGATATTTGCGCTTGGAAGATACTTTGGTACATACCCAAACTTTCCAAATATTTAATTCTATTCCAATTTTCTCTCGCGTTTTGAAGCTATCACTGCACTATTTGATGGCTTGGCTATTGAGTTCCAAGATGGCGTTTTTGTTCCATTCGCTCTTGTTACTAAGCGTTATGGTAAATCTTTTCGCAAAGCTGAGCTTCCTTGGCATATCATCTCGAGGCATGCTCCAGCTTTTGTCATCTTCAGGAAGCTGGGGTGCAGGCCTAATCAATCCTTCCTCGATCATTCTGCGTGTTGTCACTTTGGCTATGTCATCCACCAAAATGTGGAGCTTAGTAAAGTTTAATACCAGTTCTTCAACAGCTGCTATAGGGTACGTTTTCATTGTCCCAATTGTGCATTCATATGCAAATCTTTGCACTTTGGAGAGATTAGATCTCGCGATAGCCAAATTAGCTCTTTCATTACAATCCACTGCTTCATAAGTGATCATTTGTCATATTATTGCTGTACACATCCAGAGCAGTATTCTTGAGTTGCAATGAGTGATTATAATATAATTTATCTACATACCTTTATGTTCAAAAATCTAAATTATGTACGTAAATTCTCCTATAAACGCGTTACACGTATTGTAGCGTTCTTTCTTTTTTAAGTATTTTAATAATAAATAAATAAAAGAAATCGATTATGTAATTTATCAATTTTTTTGCAACACAATATTTCTCCCTCCAAATACCTTATTTGTATGTATGCGTGTGTGTATGCGACTTTATGTAATCCCCCTTCTTTGATTTTTTTCCGAAACTTCTTCTGGATTGCCTCGTTAGTTTGTTCTTTTCGCCTACTTCTTTTTTCGTTCTTTTCTGGTTCTCGCTCCGTTCTTTACCAGTTTCGTGATTCGTTCTCTCTGTGTTATGTTCTTGTTATTGGCTTGTTATTATCTTGTTTTTTTGTCTCATTTACAATTATTACCTCGTTTTTGCATCATTCTTTCCTGTTTACAGTTATGAACTTGTTCTTGGGTGGTTTTCCTAACTACGATTATCAGTTTATATTTGCTGATTTTGCTGTTTCACCAAAATATTTCTTTTATCAGCTTGTTCTTGTTTTTTTTCACACTTTGTTAGAAAAAAAGCTTGATATATGGTTTTCTAAAGCAATTTTGCAACTCTACAGTCTAAGCAAGATCTTTGAAGAATTCTGAAATTTCCAAAACGATTACAAGAATGTAGTAGATGTACAGAATCATGTAGAAAATTTATAAGAAAGGACAAACAGATAGGATTTTCAAACCAATTATGATTGAGAAAAAACGGTTGTCTACAAAAAAAAGCGAAGCTCTAATATTGAACAAATCCTAGAACTGACAGAAGCTTAAAATATTGCAAAATTCGAGCAGAAAAGCAAACAAGATGTATAATACGATACTATGTACATACCTTTTCAGAAAAATGATTTTAAAACACTTTTGTGCCCATTAGGATTGCAGCACTAATTTCTACTGCTTTCTTGAGGGTCATGATTTTCATTTAAAGTTCGAGTTAAAAAAGTCATCATTTTTCTTTTCCTAAGAAGATTAAAAAAGGAATCTGAAGATGAGGGAAGGGGTGGGGAGTAATACAAAGCGATCTAGGGCTTAATCTAGCTATTTTTCGGAATTTTTAAAGTAGACCTATTTTGGGTAACATAGCATTAACTGATCATGATAGGACAGCAGCTCTGAAGCGTTTGGGACAAAAACTGAACATCGATATCGACCCCTTTCATACTATCTGTATTGAGCCAAAGCTAGAACGCCATAGAGTTTTAATAATAATATTAATACATTATTATCACCAAAATATCTGGGCGGCTACTCTATGCTCGTCACTTTTTGTTAGTCCAACTCCTTTGGACAACGCTGATCACAGTTTATCTCTTGAATGGTTTCTAGTATTTTTTTACAGCACAATTATAATTTCCCATATTATTAAATAGTTGGCCCAGAAGAACTGTTAAGCCCATACTTTTTATTTTAGAATAATTGGGTACTACATTAGGGTGGTTATGAATAACTTGGCTCTCTTCCAAAATATCGATGACGTATTAAAATTATTATGTTAAAATTACGACTAGTTTTAATTACTTGTGCTTGGTTTAATTATCATACAGCCAAGAACAAAATTACGACTTCGTTAACTTGATTGGATTTGTGTCTGACTTAATTAATTCAACAGCGATGAACTTCGTATAAAATCCTCTTTAAAACTTTTGGTGTATCACAAACATGTTTTATCTCAGGATGTTTTAAAAAAGATATGCGCCTTGTTATCGTTTACGCAACGTAATCCAGTTCATACATAAATACATACATAAACGATGTGTTGTAACTACTTTTTTCCGATATTATTTTTCAAACAAATTGCCTAAATATTTTTTTACTCCAGTTCATATAAAGAAATCTTCATTAGTTTTTTTTTTAAAGGCGATCTGATGCTAATAATCTAGCGCCGATAAATAATCTAAACAAAGCTGAAAACTAATCGTAAGTTACCCGAGAGAAAAATTTAAAACGATTTTAACGACAAATGTTCGGCTTATAAATTCGGAAAGCGGATTACGCAATCACTTTGTAATCCGCGTTTGAACGTAAACATGTTCACACTCACACACACGAGCGCCCCCCTAATAAAAGTATCTTAAGTTGGCGTGCACTGTTTTCCTCCTACAAAGTAGGAGAGCTTATAGAGGCTCACTTTATGACGAGCAACTGCTAGTTTATAGCATAAACAAGCTCTAATATCCGAATTTTATGCTGGTGTCGTATCAGGGAAAACGAAAATAAAATCACTGACGCAGGTTGTGCCTCCACTCCTCTCAAACATTTCGCAGAGGAATTTGCATAATTCCACCTCTCTTCTGTACGACAAAAAAAAAAACCACTCGGACGTACCGCGTACGGGTTGAGTTGACCTAATGGCACTTTTATGTTTTTTTTTTCTCTCTTTATTTTCCTTTTATACTAGGTGTAGTTCGATTTTCTAGAGGTTGAACGGGAGAGTTCCTCCGGTCGTGATACGTACGGACTTTGGATTCCAAGGGACAAAATAAACCCTTCGGAAAGGTATAAGAATACACGATTAGACGCACAAACAATTTGGTATATGGACATTCGTTGTTTAGAAAACCGCTCTCGCTACTGTGGAAAAGGAGGAAGAATGAGTTGAAGATAGAAATACCGTTGTGTAAGTTAGTACTTCTTTGTGTGGAAAATCTTATTGAGAGAGAAAGAGAGAGAGAGGAATGACAGTTTAACTTACCCTCTATATAAATATCAGAATTTAGGGAGAGTCCACAAGAGATTTTCATTTATTTCATGTTCCTTTCTTATTCTGCCTCAAAATTTGTTATTACTGTAGTAATATTTTGTATAAACAGACTAATAGTGGTAATATATACAGTACCTTGACGGAATTGGTAATGCTTCAGTGATATTACCATTTTAGGATCACCAAAGTATGATAAAGCAAAGATCTAAATTCAGTAATCAAAGTTTGAAGCACCTTATCCTTTCTCCTCCCCTCTCCCCTCCGTACGTTACTGAGTCGCAAGCCAGGAAGTGGCCAGTCTGACCCGCCCCTGATATGCATCTCCGCAACCGTCCTCTAGGATATATCTTCGGAGAACTTGGGCTGTCGTAGCTGTCTACCTGCTCCCGGTTACATGACCCGTCCCCCGTAAATCCTGGGGATTAGGAGTTGCTTGTCTCTCTCTTTCCTCATTCTCCTTCTTTATCATCATGAGATTTTTCACAATCTGGTGGATTGCCCTCCAGTTTCGTTCCGAAGATATCATTATGTGCAGTACGTTTTCTGCTATTAACTCAGTGTAGCGTGCCTCATATGCCAAATTTCTGGCATATGCCCATCTGTGGCTGTTGAATATCGAATGGGCAGCGGTGTCTTCCTTGCTGCAATACGTGCAGGTGTCCGCGGTATCCTTCCGAAAGCATACGCTTTATGCTGTGAAGACACCATGGCCGCTCAGGACTTATGAAAGATGGTCATCTACGCTTCTATGTTTGCAGTTTAGCCAGAGTTGCCAGTTGTTGTTCCATCGCGCTTGCCACTCCTCCAGTGTGTTACGCTTAGCCACCCAACCCACCATTTTCATGGATACGCTTTCTTTTGAACGCTAAACCGTGGACGTAGTACGGAAGGCCTATGCCACCCTCAGAAGCACATTTCTCTGTATCCTTTCCAGCATCTTCCTATATTTTTCTTTCAGAATTTATTGTTGCCCATACTGGAGCTCCATACAAAACAATGTTATGAGTAGCCTCACTTAGTACTGCCTCTTTATTACTGCTAGTCCCTTTGATATTCGGCATAATTCGAGCTAAACTGACCAACCTTAGCAATCAATATCAAAATGTGTGGCTCTTCATCAAGCAGTCTATTGACCTTTATTTTGGTTGAAAAATTGATATGTCGGTATGCAATTTGTACTTTACCCAAAATTTTCAACCAGATTTCGGTAAGGACCAAATTGGAATAATAGGCGCCTTGAAAACAGTTTGAATTACATCAAACATTGATTGGAAATTATCCATCAATTACACTAATGAGCTCTTTGCTACTAAATTGCCATGACCCCAATCGTAACTTGCTGAATAAAGGAATTATATTGGACATTACAAAACATGGCTCAACTGTTTGGGAAGGCGCAGAGTATGGGTCTTAAATTGTTCGTTAATGCTCCTAAAACAGCAATCTGAATATTACCCGTAGGGGGTATTGGGTATTCTTTGCAACACTTGATGTGGTGGGCAGAACATTTAAGATAATTCTAGTAAAGATTATGTATCGTGTAGAAGCTTCCAGAACTACTATCAAAGACTACTACTTGTCAAAGAATTCTGCTCTAATAGTTTTATTAAAAAAGGATAGCTGGGAGGGTGAGGATGATTACGTCCTCTGAAGTAATCGATACCAGAATCTGCTGCTATTGTTCCTACTGATAATTTTTTCTTTTGGGCACCTCTTTGTGGCAATTTGCATGTCCTCTATTCGGTATAAGACTTTTTTTATAATTTTTTTCCTGCCTTATTTTGGAAAAATATAAACAGAATTTTTTTTTGTATTGATGTGACTTTAATTGAATCTGATCCGATTATTTTGAAGTTCCATGAAAATTCATAAAAATGTAGAACTTATATCACATAGAAATGTTACACTCTAAGCATAGAAATAAGGTTTACAACGTCTTAAAATTAGTTACTGAATAGTGAGGCACAATTAATAATATAGTAATAATAATAATAAATTTATTTTCTCAGATACAATAAGTTACAACTAGAGAAATACATACATATATGAAATACAACATATCAGAGAAAAGACAGAGTTCAGGCATTAATTTCTTGAACCCTGCTCTTGCACTCTGCCTACACCTAACTTAATAACCTAAACCTAAGCTTAACCTAAAAGAGAGAGACGATACAAATATTCCAAGAATGCTACATAACATCAACAGAACCAAGTTGTCATTACATAACCGCACACATGCACACAAATAAATGATTGGAATGCATGGACTAACACATGCAGGGTACTTAATAAGGAAGTAGAAAAACTACAGTTTACCCGCCAGTCTGCTGCTTCGTGAACAGAAACGAAAATAGTCTCCTTTTAAGTAGAAATATTGATGGAGTTAATTTCACGTCAGTGGGTAGATAAACATTCGTAATTTGGTACGAGAAAGAACGTTTAAATTGTTCCAATCTGTGCAGTTAGCATTAGGAAGTAGTAAGTACCTAATATTGAAATAAGTGTCTGGGCAAAACATATACTCTGTTGTACTAAGGATGTTTTTGAAACGGAAATACAAACTAAACATGTCCCAAAGTGTGGCCCATTCCTCCTCAGAATCCACTACACCCAAAGCAAATCTGTGCAATATTTTAGAGGATTGCGAGAAGAAACATTCATTTACTTTTTTCCAAGAAATTTTGTCCATGTATCCTTGCTACGTTCCATGAAAGTGGACTAGATTTGGGACTTTAGTTTCACTGAAGGATTTAACTTAGTTATTCTGAGCAATAGAAGAACCTAACATACGTATATAAGGGATGTTCATTCTTAGTTTCCTCTGAACTTCCTCCATAATAGACTTTTCTCAAACATTTAAAAAAATCAGAGCAACTTGTTTCAAACTTATTCCAAAAATTGATCTTTTTCTTTCCATTGCTTTTTAACATTTTTGCCCAACATTTTCCTCGATCTGGTTCTGTTAGTTTTGGGATTAGAAAGGACAGTTTTCCAGACTCCATCAGCTATGCCATCAATCATTGCTATTCCATGAGGGCGGACCAGATGTGGGGCTTCAGTTTCACTGAGGAATGTAACATACGTAGTTATTCTCTCTTTCATATTTCTCTAAGCTCCTTGCATAAGAATAGCAGAAAGCAGCATTTTTTTTTTTCAAATTGGAGGCCTCGGTAGGTACCATAGAGAATCTTTACCTGGAGAAGCACAACACCTGATTGGAATACAGCAGTTTTACCTTCACGTGATTTGCTGACACCTACTGGACCTGCTAAACAGATCCAGGTTACTCAGATAATCTGCAACATCTTTCTTTAAAAAGATTATATCAAATGCGACATATTCTCGTGAAGACTATTTAAATCAATATTCGATGTCTAGGTCGGGTTAAGAATATGTCAAAAGGAGCAACAAAACAAACGACGAGCTACCAACGGTGTATCCAACCAGACACCCTGATAAAAGAAACAAAAAAAGAAGGCAAATTCGTCGAAGATAACAAGAAGAAAAAATGTCTACGAAAGGAGACCCAAAGAAGAACTAAAAGCAACAACAACCCGACTAATCGATGGTTTTTAATACCGAACCTCGTCCCTTCTTTTTGCCTTCTCAGCGCCCTCTACATTATAGTCTTCCGTTCGGCTGTGTATATACCCTAAACACACTACGACTACACAGTATGTATACCGCACCGCCAAAGATAAATCGTCGCATTTGTTGTTTTGTAAATTTTCCGTCGCATTTAATGGAAGTCAACGGTTCCAGTTCATTAATTACTAATGTCATGGAGCAAAGATGGCTTCCACCCACATCGTTTAGGTGACGTTTAAAAATGACAGTTGCGCTGCGACCGGCTGAAGAGAGGGAGACCGCACGATACGCCACTCTCAGAACCTTGTTCCGTTCGATATTGATGCGACAAGTAATCCTACCAACATAATGAACTGAATGTATGTATGCATAGTAGAAAAGGTGTATTAATGTGAGAGCGTGTTCGTGTTTTATATTGATGGCTGTTTTCGCAGGTGGTCTTTAAGTGATTTGTCCTGTTGCATAATTAAAATAAACTCGCATTTATAAGTGTGTTGTTATAGAAGCTTGCCAAGATTATATCTGTAGGAATAAAATTTGTTAAAAACTTGTTGATAACCAAGAAGCTGCTGTAATTCAATTGGATTTCGAAATGTGAAATCTTATTGTCAAAGCAATAAAAAAGTAATATATCCAAGGCGGTATAATTCTTACTTTAATCAGTGTAAACCTTCTAAGAGCACGTAAAATGTGAAAAAATCAGGGCGACACCTTCCACCAGTTACTGAAGCGTTATTTAACAGTGTTTAAACGCCATTAAGGTTATGGTTTGCATTAAACCTGAGGAAATTAGTAGCACAACAATGGTATAACAGTTTAACGCAGACAACAGATATTTTGCGGTGTATCATACACGGTATTACGTAAAGTTGAATATAAAACGACCGTGTAAGAGTATCGCAAGATACAGTGCTTTGGTAAACCGATAAAAAAATTATTAAAAGACGCTATACGGTTGCCGTGTAAACTTTCCTTCGTCTTGTATCCTTTTTGCTGGCTCGCGATAAAGTAGAAATATTGCATTCTTTCCATGATGAAATCTGATATTCTTAGATATTTAATTCGTATATTTTAAAATAAAGTGAGGTTATGTTGGTTGTTATTTCTAACAGGATTTCATTATTATCAGTTCAATCAGTTTAATGAAACTAATAATATGAGTATTATGGGGGGATGCACCATCAATCTCAATGGTAAAAAAGTGGTTTACTGAATTTCGTTGAGGGCCCTACACCCGAAACAATTAATAGTATATTATGACTAGTGCATAATCAGGCTTTTAAAGCACGAGTGACGAGTGCTTTAAAAGCTAATTAAGCACTGTCATACGTTATTTTTTAGTATAAATGCAACAATAATTTTAACTAGAAGAAATCAAATCAATAGTTTCAATACATTTTCTGGAGTGATATGTGTCTCTATGTTATGTCATTTGACATTTCACTTACTTATTAAACATCATTGTTGTATTAATAATGTCGACAGAAATTCAAAAACTAGCTGCTGAAGCTGAATTAAGTTTAATACCTGCAAAGTCCAAATAATAATTCAAATCAATAATTCCAATACATATTATCGAGTGACATGTACCTATATGTCATTTGACATTTCCCGACATTTCACTGTACTATTAAACGTTTGGGATTGGCTGTTACCAAGCAACCTCTTTACGCACGCCGTGCGATAAAGCCCCGATTATGCACGCTTATGGGTGTGTTTTGATTGGTTTATGATGCATGCATACTAAAAAAAAATTACGATATGGTGTTGGCCGATCGGAGATTGAAGTCCAAAAGATTATGGAAGCCACAGGCATAACACATGGCTTGGTGATTTCAATTTCCGCAAGATGGGTTCCACGTTTGCTCATAATCGACCACAAACGCAATCGTCTGACAACTTGGCATGAGTGTTTGGCGTTGTTTAACCGTAATATGTACGGGTTTCTGTGCCGTTTCGTAACTTTGGGCGAAACGTGGATCCACCACAACACACCAAAGACAAAACAACAGTCACAACAGTGGGTTTCTCAGGAGTAATGCCCGCCAAAGAAGGCCAAGGTAGGTTTGTCAGCCAATAAAGTCATGGCGACCGTTTTTTGGGATGCACGAGGTATAATCCCCATTGATTACCTGCTAAAGGATAAAACAATTAATGGCGAATATTATGCCAACTTATTGGGTCGATTTAATGAGGATCTGAAAAAAAAACGGCCGCATTTGGCCAAGAAAAAGTTCTTGTCCACCCAGACAACACAAGGGTCCACACATGTGCAGTTTCCATGGCAAAAATCCATCAATTAAGCTACGAATTGCTCCCTCATCCACCCTATTCTCCGGATTTAGCACCGAGTGACTATTTCTTGTTTCGAAATCTGAAGAAATGGCTCGGCGGAAAGAGATTTGACTTCAACGATGAAATCATCTCACCAACATATACCTATTTTGATGACCTCGACAAATCTTATTTTTTGGAAGGGATAAAAAAATCGGAGAAACGTTGGACAAAGTGTATAGATCTCAAACGAGACTATGTTGAAAAAGAACAGGATCAAAAAAAACTGTTTCATTCGAAAAGTCATGTACATATCGACCCGCCCTCGTACTTGCAACTATTCAACAAACTAAATCAAATGCCTGAAGCTGCCAGCATTCACGCGTTTTCTGAATAAGACATTTGCAAAGATATGTCAAGCAATCAATACTTAACCTTTCTATTTCCTATCAAGTATAGCAATCGCCATTGCAGACTTCATTCGCAAGGGCTGATGATATAGGTGATGGAATCAGAAAAACTTTCCCTTGTAATCCCAAAACTAATAGACCCAGAAAATGGAAAGTCTGAGCGAAAATGTTTTAACAGAATAAGAAATGCAATTAAAAGAAAAATGCTCTCTTTATCTGAAATGTTTGAAAAGAATTTATTATGCATTAAGCTTAAAGAAAAATGAAAGATAAGATCTCTTATATTGATTTACTTCTTCTATCGCTTCGAATAACTATGTTACATCCCTCAGTGGAACTGCAGGCCCAAATCTAGTTCGCCCCCATGGAAGTGCTACTTTCCATGGGGGCGAACTAGACTCATTGACAAAATTTCAAATTAAAATTTCTTGGAGACAGTAAGTGAATGCTGCTTTTTGTAAACATTTAAAATATTGAATATAGAAACTTATTTTGAGTGTATGAGGTTGTAAAAAGGAATGGACCAAACCCTAGGACATGCTTTGTCATTTTTTCATCATCATGTATATTTTCTTTAATATAAGAACGTCACCTAGTCGTCTAAGCAAGTGTCATTTTCAAAAGTTGGTGGTTTAGGTGTTGGTTATGGGATGAAATGGATGTTTTCGTTTAAGCTACTAACTAGGTTTTCAAATACGACATCATCAGCTTATCATGAACTTACTTGATACTATTACACATTTCTCTGATCATCCCTCGTTGCTAATAGACTTCTGTGGTGAAGGGTTTTGGAATAGAGGAAATTTCAGTGTGGGCAACATTCGAATTATTTAATCCACTTTTCGAAGAAGTTTATTCTCTTAACTTTCCGTAAACCATTTGCTCATTTACATTTGGTAATTCCATTGTAGGTTATGAGACAATCTATGGTCTTGGTCATATTTTAAAGACTCTAATCCTTACTGTAATATTACTGAGAATAACTGTGAGGGCATGTACTTCATCCAATAAGACGGAGACAAAGCAAAAAATCATGAATTTTCTGTGATAGCTTAATATCCTATATAATAACATTTTATCAACAACTTAACATGCACCATTTTCCAAACACACATCTGTCCCCAAATAACCCAATTGCATTAACAGCTAAAGTATTAACCAACCACTACTCTTTGTATCACGGCAAAAATACCATGGCAATGCATTGATAAGCATGTGGTCCTTGAAAATGAAGAATCTTCGAAAATATTTTACGTATTCGGGCAACTAGTGTTGGAGAATAATTTCAAGAAGATTTATCAAGATCCACAGTTCCAGTCCAAGCTTCTTGAGAATGAAACTTGTAAATATAGAAAGTGATAGAATAAATGTTCTACCACCACTCGTTCAATGAATTGCACCATTTTTTAAAGATTCTTTATCACCCAGCGTAATTGATGGATTGTAAATTATAGAACAACCCCTTCAATCGAAGTTCTATGTATTTTGAGGTGGCAAGGAATAATTGGTATAAATTTCATTCAGGTTTTCGAAGGAAGCTTCGACTTCAGTTGCTTTATTGAAGTAGGCTATTATACCAAAACTGGATATATATACATATTTAGGAAGCAGTTGCATTTTCCATATTTACCAGCTCTAGCTTCTAGCCAGAAACACTTCTGTTAAACCTGCCAATATCTCTAGATGAAAATCTATTTGACAGAGGAGGCTGAAATTTACACCGTCCTGCTTTTCACAGGACCATTAGCGAAAAATCATTTTTTTAGCAATGATTTAATAAAATAATAACTGCTCCCTAATCACCATCAGTGCATTAGAAGACTATATAGACTGTGCTAGATACTGCATCACATGCAGCCTTGCCATGAGATCTACCCATCTTCCGTTTCAAAATAGACAGTCCTGTTTGCTTGCCTGGTTGATGGTTAAATTGAATTTCATACTGAAAAATAAAAGAATAATTTTTTGCAAAATTACAACTCAATCACATCAATCCATGACCTTCAGACAAGATTTCGTTACACTATGAAGAAGGGATTTTCGAAGAGATACATTTTAGACAAAGTGATCAATAAAATCTGCTAGTGAATAATTTTGACCACAATTGTCTTAGTATTTTTTCTTAGTAGCAGATTGTCAGGATATTTATTTCTAACCAGAAGGCTTGACATTCCTTCCTTTACAAATTTTGTAGTACCAATTAACCAAAATTTAATTTCTGCTTGGTAGTAATATACAGTGCGAGCAACAAGGTTTGAAGCGTGCTAGTTCTATATTTGTTTCTAATTTTGTCAAAACTATCTTCTAATTAGACCTTTCCCATAATGCATTTGAATCTGCTGTCAAGTAGTGTATTAGTCTGTCACTCTGTCTGTTTATATTTATTGTTTAAATTATGTTGATTATTCCTACCCTTATGTATTGTACGTTTCACCATATTCGCACCTTGGCACGCTTTCAATCATTGTTGCTCGCATTGTATAATCCTGTATGGTTTCGAAGAAAACTCCTTTTTTATGTTTTTAAGCGGTTTCAAACCCATTAAAAGAGAATTGTTGAAAATTTAGGAATTACATAATTTTATTGTTATCTCCAAAAAAATTGGAAGAAGTATCAATTTTAGTTTTAATCAGTAATGGTACTTTAGTACTTTGCAGTTTATGACTAGTTTTTTTATATACAAAAACGTTTGAAATATGGATGAATTACTATTATTATTATTATTATTATTATTATTATTATTATTATTCTTTTATAATCGACGTATTATCTACGCGTTGTTGATTACGAAAGCGTAAATAGTGAAAACTGAAAACAAACATTCTCAAACAGATACTTCATGTATTGACTTATTTCGTTCGTTTTTCCACTAATTAATTTCTTCCTCACTTTTAGTTTCGCTATTAAAATTAATTAGCATGAAAATCGAAAAATTATGCGTACACCAGTCGCGTGCTCTTGAAATATTAGACTTTTATTATTATTTCAGACGATTTTGTTTATATTTATGTTCTGGTATTAATTAATTTTGAAACTGAGTAACAGCATTAATTCCGAGATTGCTCAATTTTTTTTTGAATCGATTATTTTTTATTCCTAATTTATTAATTTCGTTACGAAACTTAAATTTTGCACAAATAAAGATCTAGACAGAACAAAACAGGGTTGTATAGTCTGGGTATACTAAGCGCTTTTCGAATTAACAATCAACCTCGTTCTACTCATGTTGGGCGATATCATACCGTCGCTTATAAATTGGCGGTGATACAGAAGCGGATAAACGAAATTGATGTTTTTCGACTGTTTTCAAGGCGATTTTAAACATTGAAGTGGTGCGAATCTATTGTGTTGAAAATCATTGCTGTCGCCGTTTACCGACGGATTTTCCCGACGACCCGCCTGTGATATTGCTTGTCTCTGTGTTCGTCCCCTAATACGAGAAGGAGAATTGATTTTCCGACGTGAATAATGTATTTACATGGATTCATTAATTTCGTTCCGTATTCAATGTATCGGAGAATTGATTTCTATTGACTTATACAGAATAGTCAGTGATGACAACGGTAACGGGTAATTTGCTCGTCAATGATATGATAAACTGTATCATTCCTTTCTGTATTATTGATTTCGAGTGGGTAATTTTAATGAAGTAGGATTGTTTTCTTTTTCGTGAATATGGCCTTTTAATAGGTTAATAGATTTAAATTGTTCAATAGTTGGGGGATATATCGTAGATGCATTAGCAAATCCGAATTAGGTTACGGCGGTTATTACGCACGACTAATTGAATCAGCTTAATATTGTTTCGGCTTGATGCAGTTTGGTACTGCTAAGATTAATTCACGATGAATATAGGGTATTTCTGTTATTAAGCTTTTATATGTTTTAATCCTTTTGTACCGTCAAACGGGGATACTTTGATAAGGGAACACCGGCGGGTGCCCCCTCCGATTTTGATGAAACTTTACAGATCCTCAAAATAAGAAACACTTATTTTTTTTAGCGGCGTATCCACACGATTTTATGGTACAGCCCCCTCCAAAGTTTGGACGATTTTTCAATTTTTGCAAATATTTCCTAACCTATAATAGATATTAAATTTTCTTCTTAACATAATTTGCAGCATATTGCATAGCCTTAAGGGTGACGTCGTCCGTATTCGCAAAAGTTAATAACGGGGGACGGGGTACCCCATACCCCCCATTTTTTTAACATTTTTTCTTTTTCTTATTCATCAAAAGACAGCCGCTTTAACATAGAATACGATGATGTATAACAAGTTTAACACAATTTCCAGCATAATACATTGTCCCAAGGTAGATATATTCACAAAAAGCTAATAACGGGGGACGGGGCATCCCATACCCCCCATTTTGTAATAATTACTTTTTTCATTATTCATCAAAAAAAGATGGCTTTTTACATAGAAAACGGCGATGTATAATAAATTTAGTTAATGTATGTACGTGTCTATTGTCATGAATTTGATATGCACTTATCTACGCATACGTGAGTTTTATTAATTATTCAGTCACTTCGAATATAATTGGTCTGCATTTAGGAAAAAGGTATATAAGACGAGTATTGGAAATGAGAACATTAGAAGTCGTTTTTTGTATAGTGTAGCAAATAATATAGCAAATATGTTGAACATGTTACTTGCAACGTTTCAGAGTTAATATAAATCTAACTAACCTCTGCAACTATCGAACTATTAATTTTCTAAACTGTATTTAATTCAATTCTAATAAGTGATAAACAAGAATTATACCTACAAGTAAAGCTTAGTAATTTAGCAACAGCAATTTCTGGAAGGTGTATTTTATTCCATCTCTCTCTACAAAAATTGATGTAATTTTAGTGCTGGTCCTATGGGACTGATCCCTCTGACCAGCACATTGACTCCCTCCATCCTATTTCCAACGTTGTAACTTTGAGGAACTAGTGGATACTGTTTTTTCTTCTAATTAGTTTTTTTGTCTGTAAGTGTTTCTTCTTCTGGTTCCGGGAGCACTGAAAACTATGAATTTTAGCCTTTGTAATAAGTCAATTGTATAATTGTGGTAAAGAAATTAATAGAGAAAAAAATACTGACAAGGGGAACACCGGGGTTGCCCGACTCCAATCTTGATGGGTCTCGACTATGTTATAGAGGGACCTGAGTACCCAAGTACGAGCCTAACGCACCCTAGTTTCTGACAAAAATCAACGTTGTTATACGTGCTCTTTTTATACTGTTAATGTTGGTCTCTATATAAGCAAGCGTGCGTAGCGTTGTGGACTGGATCTACGCCTATCACCCTGGTGGCTCGTGTTCGATTTCTGCCGATGGATTTTTGTTTCGATCGTATTGTGGTAAATATTGAGAATGATATTTCATGCAAATTATTAATAAATAATAATTATTTAATGCGAATAGTTCGCATTAAATATAATTGTTAATATTGTGCGCAATAAGAAAAAAAATCGCTGGCAGGATTGAACGCCAGGCACCAGGGTGGCAATCGTAGATCCAGTCCACGGTACTACGCACGCTTGCTTATAGGGATTGATTTTTCTCAGAAACTAGCAGAGGCTAGGATAAAAGCTCGTACCTGGATACTCGGAGGAGGTCCCTCTGTAATATAGTTGAAACTCATCAAGATCCATGTCGGACAACCCCTATGATCTGGAAGATTCTATCTATCTTTTCATCTCTTCCTACTTAGATCTCTTCCTGCTTAGATCTCCAAGGCCAAAACAATCGAGCTTTTTGCAGAATGTGTTTCAAAACCATGATAGTATTAGGATGTACTACAAAGTAACCATTTTTTTTAAATCTAAGTGTATAGGTTGGCACACATCGATTGTTCTGAGGGTTGATTTCCAAAATCCTTATAATAGCTTCAGGAACAGTTTTGTTATATTCGTGAATGATACTTCATTACGTAAATGGTTTATTTGTGGTCCATTGTAGGACACTGTTTCCTGTTCAGTGAAAGGACTTTAGCTTTAATTTCAAGAAATTTATTATTGGGCATACATTTTGAAAGGATACCAATTTCCATAAGCTTCGTCCAAGGATCAGAGAAGTCAAATCTATGTATATATATACAGGATGTCCGCAATATACAAAGCATGCTTTTAAGGGATGATAGCTACAACGATTTAGAAACAAAAACATATAATACATATTGGGTCTATCTGTAAGCGTAAACGAGAAAAAAAATTATTTCTAAAAAACCTTATTTGGTCAAACTGTACAAGAAAACTCATCCATATTGCTTCTTAAATAACCAAAAAACCATATCAAAAATTTAGGGTTGAAAATAACTGAAAACAACGATGAAAACGAATTATTTCGTACTTTGAAATAGAAGCCTGGTGTCATTTCTCTTAGACCATATTGTACACGTATTCAATCCCAGTCCCAGATGCAAGCCAAGCATCATCTGTTTATACGACCTTGAACTACATATTATTGTATAGTACGAAGTCAATGGCCATACGTTTTAAAATAAAGGTACCTTTGCGTTTTCTTTAATAATGTTATGACAATAAAATCGATGTTATGTTGAAGTTAGAGTGAAAAGGGCGTATTTAATAGCAGCCTACGATCGGTAAATGAAAATTTAAGTTGAGGGAAAGTCGCATTGAATGAAATCAATGTAATTACTGCAATTATGTTATGGCGCTTTAAGCTCTTTCGTAAAGGCTACTACAAAATTGAGTTCTTTTCTTTTATTTATGATAAATTGGTGGTCCTAAAAAGGACGTTTTTGAGAGACAGGAGAAAATGTATTACAGGAAAGGCTCGATGTGTTGCCCATTTTCAAGAACACACGCCTGTAATCGTCGGGTAAATCCTGCATTGATTAGCTGGCTCTGTACAGTGTGCGTCGAAGTTTGTGACATGAGAAATAATTTTTTTTCTCGTTTACGCTTATAGATAGACCCAAGGTGTATTATATGTTTTTGTTTCTAAATTGTTGTAGCTATCATCCCTTAAAAGCATGCTTTGTATATCGCGGAGACCCTGTATGTACGTACTTTTACAAGTAGGTACTTATCTTTAAAATTGTTATTATAATTGTTTCTTTTTTCTCTTTAGATAAGTTTTCGTATTCGTAATTAGTTAACGGACTTATCCTATACCTACTGTACAATTTTTTATGTAGTATGTGGTCCTTTGAGTTAAATAGATATTATTATTATTATTATTATTATTACTGTTTAGCGTTTAAAATTGTTTGGTCACTGATCAGTTGGAGGAAATCTCGCTCCAGATTTTTTTCGAATCTTCTTCGAATGTCGCTGAAATTGATCTACACGATCATCAGCTCCAACTTGTTAGAGATTTTACTTCACATAATGTTCAAGAACATTTCATCTTAGGATCTAAGGGAACATTTCTCCTGACTAAGTATGAATGCATTATCCCTGCGTATGGTGTAAGTTCAGTAAAGTTTGCTTCATTATAATTGGCAATGTGGTGCACATAGTTAAAAGAATCCCCACTTTTTCACCTACATACTAGTAGTTCAAATATAATATTGTAGATTAGAAAATTACTACAATAACCCACTCGATAATATTCTGTATTTATTACAGAACTTACTGGGTTAACGTCCCTGAACATTCATAGCATTTCACGTAGTAGCCAATTATTCGAAAGTGTTTTATAAATAGTTAATCACTTGCCAATTTTATAATTTATGAATAAGTAGTTAAGTTAGACTGTTATAGACCGCACGTAAGCTCGTAGAATAATGAATCCAAAAATAAAGCAGCAAATTCTTTCATTAATTTTAGCTTTAGATAATTAATTGATGCATTCCCAATAGGAACAATGTTACGTATGTTATGCCTCATGTGAACTAACACTCTTGTTATGAAATGTATACTGAGAATAATGATTTACTTTGTTCTATGTTTAGACAGGCAACGTATACATATCCTACTTGTCAGTTACACATGTGTACAGTCACTTACGTATGCTGTATGTCAGTTGATACTGTAAAATATTTATTATACTAAAATAGACGTAGTCTCATATTGATATATCGATGAACAACTAACAACAAGTATAACTTTCTCTTTAATTCGCATGTTGCCCACTATACAAATACATTCTATAATTTTATTTTTATCCACCATCTTACTACTAATCTAAAGTCTAGTAATTTTAAACGGAAAAATAAGTGCATCCTCGCAATAAATTATTTCTGGTCATAAAGAATTTACGTAGTTGGCGGTATTTACGATCATGGACGGTTTTCGTTATATTTTTTTTTGGCTCTCTTTAAGCCGGCAAACGAGACTCCTGTAAGTGTATTTATGTTTGGGGAAAACTCAGTTGATATACGGCCATCTGCGTCTCTCTTAGTCGTAAATTTTTTAAACAAGAAAGTAATAAAACTTCGCATGTATGTAAGTGAGTGTACAGATAGTTAGTCTATATTTGTTGGACTGCTTGAGCAGAATTTTTGAAATTTTTAAGAAAATTGCTTGAAACTTGGGTCGGCTGAGACCTTTCCCTTATTATTTATTTTTTGGGTATACCAGTATGTTAGACAAAGACGAAAAATATCTCGTAGTATAAAGGAGTTCGTTGTAAATGTAAAATATATGCCTACCAGTAGTTTTCTTTATAGAAGAAATCGTAGCAATAATTTGGATGGGGTACGATTTGCCCCTCTTTTCCTGCAACATATTCTATTATTTTACGCTGTATTCACGCCATATTTATTGGCACAAGGAGTGAAAAAGGAAAATTTCTTTCATGCATTTACTCGTGCGCATCAATGACTCATTGTATTTAGAAAAAAAATATTAAACAAAAATTTCTGGGGTTCTGGTATGTCCCGCCATTTTCAACTCTGATTATTTCATGTAGACCTACTTCAAAAAGATATATTTCAGGTACACTTTGAAGACCTCCAATTCTGCAGCATACATGTAGTCAAGATACTCTTCTATTAAAGATTATATAACCCAGCAGACTTGAATCACTATAGTTTTTGAATAAACTCCAACTAACACACTTAAAACTGAGCTACCTGTATGTAAAGGTTGGAGCAAAATCAGTTTTAAGGCTTTTGCACATAATAAGATTTTCCAACCAATCATTTTTATTTAAGAATTGTAATCAATGGTAGTATCTGCTTGGAGTTATTATATGATCATATTATCTACTGTATGTTTAGGAGATATCAGCATTTAGAAAGAATAATTTGTTCAGCCAATAATTTGAGAACTTAGTTGCATAAATTAATGACATTTTGACAAAACCGCCATCATTATGTTCGCCCTTAAAACCTTACTGGCATGGACTTGGCTTTGATTAATTTTAATTAAAATTTTCTGGCATTTTTAATCTACTATGCCTCTTGCTAAGACAAGGCATAAATCCATTTCTTGCCAACCACCTTCTCATTTTATATTAAAATTATTTAATAATTGAAGCAAGACTCCACTTTGGTGTGCATAGACATTGAAGTTTGTGCCTAATTTTTGTGCCAATTGGCATGTTGTTCTTATTACTCACTCTGCATCACCACAAGTCTAGACAGAATTTTAAAAACAAATTTTATACTTACATAAAAAGGGTATCCAAAATGGTACCTGTTCTACTTAAAGAATAAATAGCAGTAGGTGATGGTTGTATCATGGAAAACTAAATCTAGAGCAACCTAACTTCAAAACTATCTAGCATCAAGCTTCTAGGTAGTTAAAGAGGTAACCGACGGACTGCTTTCTTTAAAGTATTAGCTTTGACATTTTTCTATGCATTTTCTTGGACATGAAGCACAATATTATTGACTGTGTTAGTGAGTTCTTTTGCACCTCATAAAAAATCTTAAGACAAATGCGTTTTCGTATGAAATGCACACCATTTGATCAGGTATACCATCAAATCCTTCGGATGAGGTGACGGATTTTTCACTATTGCTCCTTTTGGTCATCACTTTGTGCAATCACTTCTTTGATTAATGAAGATTTTTGATGGCCCACTCTAGCTTTAGGCAAAGAAGAAAAGATCGTATGATCCTGAACCTGAATCGTAATGTACGAGAAAGAATTATCATTATAATCGCATATGGCTTGGAGTTGGGCCAAATTTTTATGATCGATTTTCCTCTAATATACATTGAACTGGTCTCATAAGGATTCTATAGTTGTTTTGTCCTTTTGGACATGATCAGATAAGATAGCACTAGGACTATGCTGAAACTCACTGAACATAACAATTCACCATTATTTAACCTTTACCGGTCACACTTCATAAAAATAACATACCGGTCACATGGGGTGTATCACACCCCAACGACTTTTCAGCACTATAAAAAGCAAACGAAGACAAAGAAAAATACAAGTAAAATATTTCGTCATATTTTGAATCAAGCTTTCGACGATCCATTAGTTTTAAGGTCGGAAATTTGATTTTAAATTTTTCGCGAAAAATACAAAACCAATTTTCCCCAAAGTCGATTTTTATAACACACTGGTCATGGGTGTCATGGTGTTTGTCACCCCACAATTTTAGACTCTCTACTTCGAACGGCTGCTGTAACCACACTCAGAGTCCAACTGGCAAACTACTTATCTGTGTTTAAAGTTTTAAAGTTTAAAAGTGCAAACTAAAAGTAGATGGCGGCAAAGGTCGCATTTTCTTATATTTAACGCGTCATTTTCCAGGTGGAAAATTGGTTGGGGTATGCCACACCCCGTGTGACCGGAAAGGGTTAATAGAGGAGTCGTATTGTGTCATGGTCAAACACATTTACACCCACAAGCATACACAGCAAAATCTGGAGTAGTAGAGTGACAAATAATAAAGTGTTGTAGCCACTGCATTTGCACCCATCACAGAAATCCATGGAAGTTACCGTTTGATTAGTTCTTATGAGCACATTGAAGTTCATTTATCCAAAGGCAATAATGATGAAAGACAGTACGAATGCAAAGATCAAATAACAGGAGATATACAGTTCGGTCAAACTTTGGGAGGAAAACTTTTTGAGGTGCACTCGTACATTTAACATGTTTAAATACATATCATTATATTCCTAACAAAAATAAATTGCTGTATTATTTAAAACACAATTCTCACCGCATTTTTCCGAGATTTGATTATGACATTACCAAAATAATCTTGTATACAGTAATGTGTTTTTATTACATCATCTTTTATTAAGATATCGTTATCATAATTAACGCCTTGCTTGTATGTATTGCTTGGCATTTTCAAGCTAAACATATTTAAATTAACACATAATACGATTAAATTACAGCGACGGAGATTTATACCGATTTCTTTGCCATTTTATCCCGAAAAAAATAATTATAGGAAAGAAACAAGCCATTTATCACTTTGGAGCCTGAACGCTTAGTAACTACAGAATATATCAATTTTGCTAAATATGTGGCCTTGCAATATCATTATTTGTCCGGTGAATTGAATTTAATATTACCCAGATTTGAAAGGTGCTATATTCGTTGGTAGTAATTGACGGTTTCAGGCCAGGTACATGCATACATACACATGTACACGTTTGAAATAGTATCTTCGCATAAAAACTAGTAGAACTCATTTTTATTCATGCCATCTACTATGTAGATATGTAACATTACTTTCTATTAAATATTAATTTCGCAAGGTATTATATATGTATGTATTTATCGTTTTTGCGAATTAACCACATTCAAACCGCAATCCCGGTAAAGTAACACCCGATATTAGTTAACATAACTAGTTACAAAATGTAACGTTACGCTTTTAGTATATTGTATCAAGAAACCCTGACTTCTATTTATAGATATCATTGGATAATATTATTACCGCGCCGTATTTATAGTCGTACCTTTTTAATTCGTTCTCTTTTATCGGTATTATACTGTTTTGTAAATAAGCCTGGCGTCTATATGCGTCCCAAAATTGTCCTTGAATTCGATCTCTGTTACGCTATGCTGTGGGATATGAGTCATCCTCTCTTTTCTGTTTAAAATTTCCAGCATACTGTGGAAAGTGTGAGGCGAAATTAATTGTCCAGATGTTCGGTTTTTTAAATTTTCTGTATTTTAATTCGATTTGTGTTCGTTAGGAATGAATGTTTTAGTTAATTGCGACTGTGATGTAATCTACCAAATATGCGTATGCGAACAGTTATTGATTAACAAGATAATAAGCAGTAAATGCGTCGTTATTGTGAGAATCTAGTTTACCTTCTTTTACTTTAATGTTGTCTGGTGAATTATAAATAATGATGTACTTGAGAAATAGGGTAAGGGTAGAAACCAGTAAAATATAAAAATCCTGAAAATTTTCGCTGCTAGATTAATTAATAAGATTTTTTTGTTAAATAATTCATGATCAATAAATCTGATCGAATTGAAATTTCGACTGTAATAAAGGAAAATATTGTATTTTAATTTGATGGCGAAAAAATTTAGATCAGAATAAAAATGTTCAAATACGACCTGATTTTCAATTTTTGTCCCGGTATTAAATCAAGATTAATATTTAAATATAAATTTAATATTGTTTTTGATTTAAATTTATTTGAACGGTACACCAGATCAAAATCTTTGCTTAAATTTAATTTGGTGATTGATCAGGAAGCTCCAACTTATTTATAACATAAAAAAACTTTTATTACAATAAACCGTAATATTATTGGAATAAAAAAAATTGATCAGAATTGGATTTTGTCGAATACGACCTGATCTTTAATTTTTTTATAGGTACTTAATTAAAATTAGTATCTAAATATAGATTTAACTTTATTTTTGATTTAATCTAATTTGAACAGCACGCCAGATGAAAACCTTTGTTTAAATTTATAAGAAATGCCAATATTAGTGATAAAATACCATGACTTTGACTGATTTGAGCCACCTTGTACACTCAAAGATAACCTAAAATGCTGTTACTAATACTATAGATTGACATATTAACTTCTTTTCAAACTTCTATACGCATCAAGACGCGAAATAAAGGCGACGTCTCCTAACCACGGCTGCTGCATGTTGATTTATAAAATTAGCTAGTTTGATCTCTAAATATTTACGTTTTAGCAAGGAAAATCTTTACAATCAATTAACAATTTTTGTTGTTTCAAAACAAAATTTTACAACTTTTATTGGCACACACCGTTAACAAACATATTACATACCTTCAATAACTTGTTTGTTTGCTTTGAACGATGAAAATATTTGTTAAAAATGTAACATGTCTGCTGCCAATATTAATATCTCCATTACTTAATTAGTGAAAATATTCCATATTCCGATTTGTAACTTTTTCATGACCGTCTGAATTATTTAGCGCCAACTTCTAAAACACGGATTACCAATTTATTCGCAGCATCGTGATCCGCGCCTACCGACCACCAGGCGAACTCAAAAGTTAGATTTCGGTCCGAATGCACCCGATCTGTATTAAACGTGCACTGATATTTCGTAATTCTATTGTCATTCTCGGCTCGAGTGTTCGGACAGAGATGAGCGCCTAACCGGCGGATTAAAAAGAGACAACCTGCGTCGGCGACGGACGACCAGGCTGAAAATCAGAGTAGAGGAAGTATATGTATGCTGCAACGGCAATAGATTTACGGAGCATTGTTGTATGAAATTGGATTTTGTCATTTTAATTATAAATTTATCTGTACGTATGCGTTTTTAATTAACCCCGGGTTTCCAATTGTCGCAATTGCAAGTCCTCTCTCTCTCTGGTTTTTTTCCACCTAACGGTGGCACTCCTCTTTCTCGAATGCTGGTGGACGTTGTTCATGATAAATTCGTAAAGCGCCCGGTTGTGGACCAAATTTTTCGTTTGGGATGGTGTTTCCCAGCATTGAGCCAATGTTTGCTTGCATATGATGCCATGTATTGTACGTTTTTACAATGTACAAAAGAATTTTTAATATATTTTTCAGGCGTTTTATTAGGGGTTGGTAATTCGGGTTATGGAAGGAAGATTTTTTTACTCCAGTTTATCCTGTTATTCAGATACGTGTCATGTACATTTGAGAATGCATTAAACTAGTTGTATTCTAGGTCATACCTGATATTCCTGACGGTTCCTTGACATTTTTACTATTTGATTTCTCGACTTATTACAGTCACTTATATTCCTGCAAAAAATGTAGCACTCAGTAGATTAAAAAAGAGCCAATACTCTTAATTCTCAGATTTTTCGTGCATTTTGTTTTCGAGAAAGAATTAGAAGACAGTTCCAAAAACTCGTTAAAATCTTCTCTTCGCTTACAACAACAACTACAAACTGTGGAAGCCGTTATTCGAAGAAATTTGTTACGTCCTGTACATATCTCGGAATCGATTTCTGGCAAACGTTTATTGAGTCCCAGATCTATCTGTGGGTGTTTCATTGTAGGTGCTAGATTGGTCGAATGAATGTATGACGTCTACTTCCAAATAATTCAAACTTTGATTCGTCTGTCGATAAGATATTTCTCCAATTATTTACATCCACAAGTCCGGCCAAATACGTAGGCGTCGAAGACTATGAACGCTTAAATTATAGTTTTAGCCCCCCGTCACCGTAGTTAGGGGACGAAGGAGATGCTACCTACGTATCGTTCTTCGGACTAAGAAACCCGGCGGGACACGGAAAAAAGTCGTACTTTTACGCGGTTTCTCCGACTCGAAGGCGTCCGTGACTTTTGCGACGCGTTGTAGCCGTCGAAATCACAGATAGCGAGGGGCGTATCTCCCGGTAGCAATTTCCAGTATATTTTCCACTAAATCAGCCGATCGCGACATTTTAGCGGGGAAATAATTTGAAAATGAAGAATCTGTAAAACGTCGTAATTATTTAGCGATGAGTTTAGAAGCGCGGAAGACGGGAGTCGCCACTTGAGAATTCCGTAAACGGCATTTTTAAATTTTAACTGCCATTACTGTCACTTTGTCACAGGAGGCGCCACGCTTCTGGCACATTACGCGACCCTATCTAATACGTGCGATAAAAAGAGTTAACCATTCACTCTTTATCATATACAATTGGCGTGCACCGCAGTGTCTAGTGCGCTCGCTTCATAGTCCTGTGGTACTGGGTTCGAACCCCGATATGTTCTTTCTGAATTTAGTTTTCTGTAGTTTCCCAAATTCTACGGCAATTGCGGAAAGACATCTTAAGTCGGTCTACAACCATAATAGTGACTCATGGCTAGCCTATGTAATTGGCGCAAGCTGTTGGGGGATGTGAAGGCATGTTCGGAATGCACCTCCTAATACCATCCCATTTTGAAGGTAAATGTCAACCACTTAGCTGTTTGCATAATTGTTTAAAATTTCAAGGAGCTACATACGAGCAAAATATATTCAATATGATCCTGAATTACAAATAAGCGAAGATTAAAGGAAACTCCAAAGTTTCTAAAGTCACCAAAAACCTGATATATGTCAATACAAAGCTTTGAAATTCAAAGGAGATGTAAAAATGGATGTATGACCAAACATAAAGTCAGAAAATTCTAAAATATCTCCCAATTGATAGCTGTTGAATCGCTTTTGATACAACACCAGCAGAAGGAATCGTCAGACCTTAACCTACAAGCCAAGTTTGTTATATTTGTCCATTAGCAGCCTAGAAATTCGAATTTTGTCCAAATTTCTCAATTTAAAGATGTAGCATCCTTCAAACATTTTCGATTTTTTCTAAACATATTAGAAATCAACAATTGCATATTTGCTAATACAAATGTGTACTGTGTAGTCTCCCACTCAAACTTTAGCTTAATAATCTGCACTGTTCTTGAGACTAATTAACTACTTGGCTTGCGCAACCATTTGTACTGTTACTGATTTGGTATCTTACAAAATTGATCAGAGTTTACCTATTACATCTGTAGTTACTCTGCAATGTCATTAAATTATCCATTCAAATGAATAGTCTCGACCATTCACCCTTTTATTTTTGGTTACAACATGCATTCTGATCATCAAACGGAGTCAAGTATCTATGTGAAATTTTGGGGTCTAAACTGGCACACCAACGACACCGAAGGCACATGATCGATATGGCCATCAAGGCTTCTATGTTTCCGGAATGATGCATGTTAGAAAGTGGTGAAATTTTTTCAAAATGATTTGCTAATTGATAACGTTAAAGAAAAACAACCGACTTCCATATATGTAGGCTGTATGATTATTTAATTTGGCCCTTCACAATTAATTTGGACTAGTTTTTGAATAAACCATCAATCAAGTGGGAGCCCCTATTGACCAAAGCAAAATGTGCTCTTTTTGCTGCGTTTTCCATCGCCTTTTCGAGCGTCGCAGTCGGTATAGCACTGATTTCGGCTTCTTGATGTTCACTTTACTTCTCAAATAACCCCATAAAAAGAAGTCCAGAGATCTTGGTGGCCAGCCAATGTTTTTTGACACCACACGTTCAGGGAATTATCGTTGCAGAAACTGCATTGTTTGGTTATCAGTGTGGCATTGACGCAGCATATTGTTCAAACCAGTAACCGTCCAGGGCTTTTTTGCGCATTTGTGGGCAGTCATAATGAGCCAACATCCACCGATATGGATTTCCATCGACTGCTTCATCTTCTCTGAAGAATAATGGCCCAACGATGGTTTTGGCGCAAACGCCGGCCCAGTCACTTTTTGGTCATGCAGGGGTGGTTCCTGGATCTCGTCTGGATTCCCCGCTCCCCAAATGTGGCAAATTTGCTTGTTAACACCGCCAGAGAGTGTGAAATGAGCCTGGTTGGTCATCAAGATTTCCTTCCAAAAATTAGGTTAAGTCTCAACCATTCGAGCGACTATTTAGACATATTCCAAGTGACGTGTATGGTCTGTGGGCAACATTTTTAGCGTCAATTACACTTTATACGGAAATAAATGCAAATCCTCCTTCAAAATGCGCCGCAAGGTGGTTCCACTGTCGCCAAAATGCTGAGCGCGGTGACAATAAGAGACATGTGGGTTGTCCACAACACTATCTCTTACAGCTTCAACCAGTTCATTGGATCGTCTTGTGCGATTATGAACGAGTTGAGTCAACATTTGGGTGCGTTCTTTGAGTGTGAAGCGATTTTATACCTGATGCCAAGTTAGTTTTTGGGACTGTTTGAGCAAATCAATGAAATATTTATATACATAAGTCTTTTCAAACCTCTACACCATCAACACCATCAATGTGCTCAAAAACTTTCCAAGGATTTTCAGAGTTCAGCTCAGTTACTCTAAACTCCAATTTGATATTCGCAGCCACGTTTAGACCTATTGGTCTTCACATTTTGTCCAATAAGTGAAGAAATTATTCTTTAAAAATGCTTCCGAAGTGGCGAGTTTCAATTCTTTTGTGAAAATAAGACCACACAATCTCGAACTAACAAGATCTCCAAATTTTATATCTGTTTCTTATCCATAATAGGGCTATGTTAGGACAAGAGAAAAGATATTGTATATTGCAAAATAACCCGTCCGTATTCTGTTCAGTTACATATAATCTTATCGGGTGAATTGTACGTTGTTTATTGCTTTCTTGTAATGAGTTTCTACATTTTTTATATTTATATATAAATTTTTGGATTAAATTTTACTTGAATTAACGAGAAACTGAAGACGGTAGGTTTTTCCCAGCTTTAAACCGAATTTCTAGGTCCTTTTCAAACTTAGACTACCCTGCGCAGTCGTCCTAGTAATGTATTTACCAAGTATTTTAAGAAACTTTGAACAATCGCTGGTGTCAAAAGGATTTTATAGGATTAGGAGGCCAACCAAGTCTACGCATTCCAACTTGCACAACAGTTTCTTGCAGAATATCTTCCAAATTTCTGTGAGCATTCAAAGCGGCATTTTCTTCAAAAAGTAAGTCTTTACAAACTTCTTCCAAAGACCTGACCACATTAGAACAGAACCACCATTATGAAAAGACACCCATTCAGAGATGTTGCCTTTATTTAGCCTTCTCCACTCTCTTTCAAGAGAATCAAGTCATGATTGAAAAATCCTCGACGTGTCCGTAAAACGTATTTCATCCCTTTGCCGGAAACTTCAAGAATGCGATCTTATTGATGTCTAAGTAACAATAGCGGTCATCTAGGTGGTCTTTACTTTACTGGAAATGTTCTTGGCTGAGTTGTACTTTGACTTATTTCAACCAATTTTACTGCCTATCTCCATCTTCTCTTCTTCACTTCTCCTTGAATAAAGCGATTATAAACTGCACTTCATGCTGTTCACCTTCAAGATTTTGTTTGTCTCTCAAATGTATCAGTCTCCAATAACGGAATATGAAGTTCATTTTGATCTGGCAAATCCATAGATGTATATAACCGCAGCTACAGTTCAACAAATCAACATCTCTTTAGAGTTTGGTGCAATACAAAACAGATGTAGGATTTTTTTTACTCCTCAATCAAGCAGACATAAATTCATCTGATCACGAAAACCTTTCGGCTCAAGTTTTAACTACCGAACTAAGTGTCAAACTACTAGATGTAAGACTTATCAACAGAAGCGGCCATTATATGTATTTTTCGTACACGCACCAGCATTAAGAGTTGGTTGAAGAATTCTAATAGTTACGAATTAAAAGGAACATTTAGAAGTCGTTTTATGGATTCTGGAAAATGATTATGTTTCTGGTTGATTTGCGATTATATTTGTTTTACACGTTAAACCTTTTTTTTAAATACTTCTTGGAAATCGTGTGCTAGAAACACTTAACCAGTCATACCGTCTACTTAATTGGGCATACCTTTAACCCCTATTAGCGATTACAATAACACATCCTCATAAAATAAGCTTTAAGAAGCTTTTTAGCAATATCCTTCCCTATGGCTTCGTGTAATTATAATCACGCTGTATACGTATCCCAAATAAGCCAACTAACAACATATCCACGTCTTGTTAATTTCAGAAATTACCTTTCTAGCAATTAGCGATCTTCCTATATAATACTACGTTTATTATACGGTTGCAGATATATACCGCGTTTAATTTTAAAGTGCTCAGCACGTATCGCGTATATTGTGCTATATGCTGCAGTACTAGTAGCAGCACTAGCGCGACAACATGAAAAACAAGAACGACAACAACTACTACAGAAACGGCGACACTATAACGATGCCGTGTTTTCTAAGTATAATAATAGGATTATAGTAATGTAATTGAGTCTTGGCTTTATATATTCCAGTGGAATTCGAGTACAAAGTGCGGTAACAACCACTGTGCCGGATTACATAGTTAGCGACTACATAGTAGGGAAAACATACTGAAAGGGGAAAAAAACGAAAAAATATTAAAGCGGAACAAAGCTTCAGTGGAGGAAAGAACGACTGTATGCAAGGCGTTTTAATTAATTTAAACAATAACGCCAGAGTAAAAACCTCCAGGTCAATAATTGAATCCTCTTAAGTAATTTAATTTTATGCTAGTTATACAACCAACGTCACACGTTACGCCAGTTTTGAGATTATGTATTTTTGATTATTTCGTTCGGAGATATTTTCTTGTGTAAGCGTACTTGTTCGTTATCGATTTTGCTACATCCGACCATCGGAGACCGGACCTTTCAGTAATTTCATTCCGATAACATAAAAATCCGAACTTTACGATGGCTTTCCGGCGTAAGTGAAAAAATTCCATCCGCCCAACCGAGCCGTGTAATTATTGATGTTGGTTCAAGGTCCGTTCTGCAAATGGATGGATCACATCGTTTTATCATTAGATTTTTTGAGTATGTGTTAGGTGGAAACGTATTTCTGGCTTTTCCCTAGTAGCCTCTGCAGTTGCCTGTGTGATTTTTGGCGAATTCGCGGTTTCGTTATTTTTTTTTGTACCGAATACAAAAATATAGTGTGGATTTAGGGAAAATTCGTTAAAAACGCTAGTGTCCAAATGATTTGTACAGTTCTACTCGGAATGGAGATTTTTGAACTGCTAATCATCCTACGTTGTTGTTTTGGGTTGGGTTATTATTTCTCAATGTGGCAGTTTGTTCTGAACATTGCTTCACACAATTCCTAGCTAATATAACTAGAGTTAACGGTTAAATGTATTTTGTGGAAGAGACAAATGTGCTTTTCTGGAATATTGCTCAGTAAAACTATAGATAACATTCATTGGAATTTCGGCTATTGCACTTCTAAAGTCCGGCGATACCGAGTTTGAATCCTGGTACTTTATGTCTTTTCTGAATTTGCCTTTTTGTAGTTTTGCAAATTCCGTCTCAATTAGTGAAAGGAAACTCTTATATCGGTCTACAACCGCAAAGGTAATGACATCCCATGGCTAGCCGATGCCCTCCGTAATTGGTGCTGGAAGAAAGGTGTTGAGGGCTATTGAAACATTAATCATGATGTTGTTAATGATATTTGATGAAATACTTAATCAGGCTTGTACGAGTATAGCAGCTTCAAATTATTTGTTGTCTGTGTTGAAACCCTCTCTATCGATCATTCGGTTCAGTATTTCATAAAGATTCTCAATTACATTGGGGTCCAATTTGCAAGAATTTTGCACAGTGTGTGGGTCGTTCATTCGGCAAAAGGAAGCTTCTTACTTTCAAGAATATCTTTGTTCATAAATCCAACATCAATTTCAGAAAAATATTTCTATTTCTATCATACTACTTCCGCCATGCTTAGCTGTGCCACGATAGTATTATGATGTAAGCAGTATTTAGTGGTTATACATACTTCAAGCTGAATTTTGAGTCAGTCGAAAAATCTGCAGTTTTTCTTTGTTTTACTGGCCAGTTTGAATCGATTTTGTTAAAGATATCTTGACGATTAGAAACGAGGCATAAAACCTATTAAATAAAAACTCACGTTTTGCCAGTAACGTAAGTAACTTCTTTAGAAGTGAAAGATGGAAGTACAACGTAGGAAGGTCATGGTAACTTTTTATGTCGCCAAACCTAGAGGCGAAAACTTTCTTGCACTACTACGACGCAGTTAAAACCCGGAAGCTCTAGTAATAAAAACTTTGACAGTGAAAGCCTTTAATATCGTTTACATGTCCTTCATGTTTTCACAAGGTAAATATTTTTGCTAGATTTATATTCAGTACAAAATGTTTTATCCAAAAGTATAGGTTGACTACAACAGACTGAAACATTTATGAGAAATTAGTGTCGGTAAGTCGGACAAAGAAAACAGCTTAAGAAGCCACTGTAGCTAGCACCCACCACGTGACAAAAGAAAAAAAAGTGATAGGCTATGAAAATTTAGTTTGTTTATATGTTTGTGGTTTTGGGAAAGCAAAAGGCAATAAAATGGTACAATTGGCACCAAAAATACATCCAAATATCTCCAGCCAGTAATGAAAATATAAATAATAATAATAATAATTCCAAACTTGATTAATTCTAATTAAAGCTGTAATCAGCAGCCTTAATAAATAATAATAGAACGAATCGCCTGAAGATCATAAAAGTTACTGTACCTACATATTTATTTCAATTTAAAAACTATGTAATATGGTAGGAACTGATATCCCAAGCAGTTTTAATTAACTTAGTTTTAGGAAAAGTTAAATAAATTAAAACTTTATAGGTGGGCTACATACATATATGCTGAATGTAAATAATAGCAGGTGAATAAAATACAGAAATAAACTGCAGCAGAAATACGAATAAATAAGGCAAAGAGTGCATCTAGTAATAAAACACGACTTGCAATGTAAATAAATGAAAACATAAGATAAAATTAAACTGTGTGGTTCAATATATGTATACATACATGCACTCCTTTTAATTTTGAGTATTATAAATGCCATTTTTGGCAACTATCTAGTACTAAACGATTAGTTTGACAGCATGCCATTTTCAACTACAATGACGTCAGTGCTGCATTTGATTTATGCTTTGGTTCACTTTTTCAAAAATTCTTTGTGAAATATTTCCACGCAAGTTAATAATTTGTTGATGTAAGGCATTTAAATCCATTGGTCGAGTCTTATAAATTATTGATTCTAAATCGTTTCAAAGAAGTCAGGACTTGTCAGGTCTAGTAATAGTGACAATTCAATCCTGCTTCAACTATCAATGCATACCTGTGCTTAAGATCATTTCGATCATTTCCAGAATAATACTGGAAAAACAATTCCTGGTCATGGAGAATTTAGGCTTAGATTCTCCTACATGCTCAAATTATTCTACAGACTAGTGCTTCCTTAAGGAATATATTTTTGAAGCTTCTGGGTATAGTCTTCTCTTAGAATATGGAGATTTTTTATCGTAACACACATCATACATTGTGCTCGTTTAACTCCATTTACGAAAGAAATATATTCATCACTTACAAGAAATGTCTTTACTTAACCTGGAATTTCATAAATTATTTAGATCGTAATTTTGTAAAACTCCAGTGTGTGGTCGCTATCGCCCTTAGTGAGCACTATTTGCATTTTGAAGGGATAACCCTCATCGTTGTGACGTTTCTACCAATAAGTAGGAACGTTCAAAAACTGCTGCGATTGGATAGTAAGACCTTGTTGGTGTCGTGGTAAAACTTTGAAATACTTCCATTTCTGTCAATTCATCTACATTCTCGTTCTTGATCACAAATCAATCCATTTTTTCACCAATTTCTGAACATATTTATGATTGATATGCTGATCTGGTTGTCTCACCAATAGAGTACACCACTCTTTACATAATTTAAGTGAAGTTAAACAAAGAGAATAATGTGTCAGTTCTCCAACATAACCTCAATGCCTTGGTTTATTTTGTTTTTACGCTCACGTGCCTATACGATTGTACAGTACACAAAAAATGTGAATCCCAACAACATAAACTTTCATTTAAGGTATGTACCACATGATTGATCGCCTCTTCTCCCCTTATTTTTCAAGCCAAAATTTTTGTTATCGAACATGTGCCCAGAAATGTTCGAAAATATGCTACCAATGTGTACGCATATGCATTTTATCAAACAGCCAAGCAGCACTAAAAAATGTACGTGACATACAGCCTGGCAAAGCTCGATAGAAACAGTGCAGTAGCACAAGTGGGTTGGGTCAAGCCGGGGTCAATTCTCGTAATTAAGCAAAGATGGAGTGAAATGCAATCACCATCCTGCAGTATTCTGTCATTCGTCCGTTCGATGACGGGGGCGCGGCGAATTACAGAATAATAGTGCCGGCCAAAATGTTACAAAGTGAAGAAATTATAGCAAATGTGATAGCGTACTTTACTTCTGGCTGGTAGTATAACGAGGTCATCGAGGTTGCCCCGCCCGCATGCGCCGTGATGACTCACTGTTTCAGTCAAAATTTGCCAGACAATACTTTTGAATGGAAATTAAATTTGGGCAGCCTACTATTAGGTGGTACGCCACTGGAGGTGTGCGAGCAACGAGTGTGGGGATGGGCTTGTAAAACAAAAGCGCAATATTCATTCGGTATAGCTGCCTTTTGATGAAACTCTCCAGCTCTAGCTGCATTATTTTCATGTAGCCTAGCCGTGTCTGTATATGGTTCACTAATACTTTTTAGCCTCCGTCTCTGACACTGACATAAAATGTGCCGCGGCGTCTCTTCTTCTATCTAATAAATTCTGCAGATAGCATTTTCCGTTAAACCAATGTTGTTTATTTATTTATTTTCTTATTAACTTGGCAGCTCTTTTGTCTTTGTTCAGAAGGTCTTCTGTGAATTTGAGCATACATTCTTTAATAACTTTCTTGACCAGTCTCTGTGCTGGAGAACTTTTCCATCATTCTAGATCTTTGTCCCCTGACCATTGCTCAATAGTTTGGGCTACTTTTCATTTGGTGAATCTACACGAGAGTATAAGTCCAAGGAATGGTTTGGAGCCCCCTTCTTTGGCCATGTTTCCATGTATTGGCCATAATAATTGGAAGCGTAAGCCTGACTTACGAAGTTTACAAAAAGGCTGCATGCGACCGAATTAGCGACCACAATCAGACTTAAACTTAGTAAACTCGACAATGAATTTTGCACAGGCTTTACAGTTTTATCACAGATTTTAGTTTGGTTCCAGTTGTGCTTAAGAGGCTAATAAAGCAAACAGCATTTTTGCAAAGTATGCTAAGCTTCAGAAACATATAAGTTAAGTTAGTTGGTGAGAGATGAAACAAGAAAATGTAGCATTTTCGGCATTTCCAATCTTCCAATCCAAAGCAACAAATTGTGCTATTTTCAGCATTTGACATATTTCAAAATTTGTGCAAAATGCAGTAAACTTCAGATACTGTTACATACGAATTAAAACTTGACCCAAAAGCATTTTGTGCTCTTAGCAAAAGCCAGGTGAAAGCTTATATCCAACAGTTGGAGGAGCGGTTTATCACTGTGGCTAATTCCCATGAGAACTGAGGTTAGTTACGACTTTATTGACTAGTGGGAAGATGGGAAGATT
This sequence comes from Popillia japonica, assembly GCA_004785975.1. Lineage (NCBI taxonomy): Eukaryota > Metazoa > Arthropoda > Insecta > Coleoptera > Scarabaeidae > Popillia > Popillia japonica. The sequence goes on from SMLS01065047.1 coordinate 43,313, forward strand.
AGAATTAAAATATGAATGGTATTCACAATAGATTTTATTGGTTGAGAGAGGTAATCTTGACGGCTTAATTCATTATGACATTTTTGAAGCATAGATGTATGCACTAATAGCAAACTCCCATAATTACTTTGACAACCAAAATAAATATGTTCATTTAAGACCAGTAATTCTGTTCTATATAGGTAGCTGGAAAGTTGCCCAGTTATTTCACCAACATCACTTCCCGTTTCCTGTCCATTAAAACAAATTCATAATACTAACTTATAAAACTGTACCACATCAGACGATAGTATCTAGAAAATTAACCGTCACTGCATTTTTCCTAATCTATTCTTCTAACTGAGAAATATCATGCAATTAATAACAATTAACTCAATTCAAGCGGTAAATCTAAATTTAAATCTAGAATTTGCTGTTTTCAGACCAAATAAATGAAGCAATAACGGAATACGAACGAGTTCTGTGATGAAATGCGATCAAAAAGCGGGATAAGATAATATTCGCTTTCTAAAAATAACCGCTACACAAAAATAAAATAAAAAATTAAGCTCTTGACAAGTTTAATATAAATAGGTAGAAATCCCGTTCGTCTTAATGAACGAAAACTCTGTATTTACGTGTCTTTGGAATACCGCGCTTCGCATTTGGCAATGAAACGTGTTGATATGTTGACAAAGATTAATTATAAAGGGAGTAATCTATGTGAGAGATATACATGTATATGAAAGACACGCGGTTGTAAAGTCGTTACTTTTTCTAATGTTAGTTTAGCATGTAAAAAAAAATCTAGTTCATTCTAATCAATTTTCCCTAACAAAAGAATATTTTTAGAACCGAGTCCGTCATAAATCTTCTTTGACAAAAATATTAAACAACTTTTAAATTATGAGACGTAACAAATTTAAGCAAACATTAAACATGAATATTCTTTAAAACTTATGAGAAAAAGTACAATTTCCTTGTGTAAATAAACCGTTTGAACGGGGGCCGACTTGTTCCAGTTTCATTTCAATTGATGATTTCATTAGTTTTGTCTTCGAATTGGAAATAAATTTGGCGAAAAGATGCTCGGATATAGGAACAGATGCCGAATATAACATAGTTGTATTGGCAGCCAGCATGCTACTATACTCTTCAGTTCTTGCTCGATACGAACGCTTTGTATATACAGCGAAATTTGTTTATGCATTCTTGTACCTCGCCAGACGGTTACGATAAATATTTCTACTATCGTGTCCGAGCTGCAAATAAATTCACGTTGAAAGAATCCTAAAAGAATACACAGATTTGATGATTATTTCTGCGGTTTATGTGCAATTTGCAAAGATTTTATTAGTCGGTTTTATTCGAAAATGTTTGAATTGTTTCGGAAAATTCGTATCCATCAAAAAGATATCTATAAACGAAACGAATCTAAATACGTTTTTTATTATGTGGCAGTTTAAGCGGAATCGCTGAATTATTGCGATAACCACGTATTTAGATCAATGGGTACGTGCGTGCCTATAACGTCAGCACTTCTATTAGAGAAAGAGTATTTCTTTCCTCAATTTTTATTGCATAAACAAGATTGCGTTCCACGAAGCAGTTATTAATCAAGGCTAGCAATTCTTTAAATTAACGAATCGTATTGAAATTGACTGAACTGCGTGAAACGGAACTGGTACCTTATTACCACTATTTTCAGTAGAAGGTGGAGAATAGATTTTGTTTCGGGGTGGGTGCCAAAGATTCATAGGTGTAAGAAACCGTGCGTAGATCCAGTCCACAGCGCTACGCACGCTTGCTTATACGGAGGCCAACGGCATAAAAGGAACGCGCACAACAACGTTGATTTTTCTCAGTAAGTAGAGGACATTAGGATAAATCCTCGTATATGGGTACCTACTCAAGGGAGGTTCCTCTATACCATTAGATTAGATTAGAGGTGGCCTTACGGGCCTGTTTCACCGCGACCTTCCCGGTCTATTGTAATCCTAGAAGGCGCCCTCTAACTTTGCCTTCTTTATGAGGCGTAACATCCTTGAGAGCGGCTCCTGTATGTAGCTCTGTGCTGTGGAATACTCTGTGCCCAAAATTAGAAACCTTGTCCTTGCCAGGCCTTCGCAGTGGAACAGTACATGGACTGGAGTTTCTTCCTCCTCTTTGCAGAATTTGCATATGGCATCTTCCGGTAGGCCTATGTTGTACATGTGCCTATTTAGTCTACAATAACCTGTCAACAGACCTACTATCATTTTGACAATTTTCCTGTCTTTATCTAGCAGGTCTCTAGTGAATTCAGGCTTCTGTTCTTTTAGGAATTCCTTTGCCTGTCTTTGCCCAGGTGATCTTTGCCACCATTCCCTGGACTTATTGTGTATCCATTCCTTGATGGATTTTCTGATTTGTGATTTGGTGGTGCCGATGGATGGAACAGGCCCGACGAATTGCCTCAACGAACTTTGTCTGGCCAGATCGTCTGCTGCCTCATTTTCCTTCACGCCCTCGTGGCTGGGAACCCAAGACAAAATTAGTTTCTTTTGGGAACCCTCCTCGTTTAAGGCATTAACGCAGTCCCAAACCAGTTTGGAGTCAACACTTGCTGCGCTAATCGCTTTAAGTGTTGCTGGGTTTTCCGAGAACATAGCGACGCTTTTACCGAACTCGGTCCATCCTCTATACGACAGTTGAGCCCCATCAAGATCCGTGTCAGACAACTCAATCGAATTAGTTTAAAAGCGACTGGTACTCAATTTAAAACGAAATCGAAACGAGTTCAGTATTTTAATAACATTGGTGCAGGAGATTATTCTTTGCTTGTCATCGAACGATTGCCAAGTTGCTTGGACTCAGATGTGACATAAAGCACAAAGCCCAAGATTCTCTAACTTTTTTGGAGCATGTATTGATATGTATAGGTCTCTAGAAGAAAGTACTACAACTTGGACCATTTGGAGAGCAAGTGGGCTTACCCACTAAACGTTCATACATAGTGTCACATATTTTGGCACTGCAAAATAGAATAACAAAACAAAGGTAGAATGGAATAACATTTAACAAGCACACAATATGATGAAGAAAGATCACATACATACATTGGGGCCTCATTTAATACCATTGCTGAATTCATTAGGTAGACTACCCAGCCTCCCCAACAACGTTGGAAAAATTCTAGTCATCAACCAGAAGTAATTATTTTTAAATTTAATAAAACTAAGACAATAGTCATAGCAGTCACCTAATTTTTATGTACCACTCCCATTCTTCATACTGCTTATGATGCTTGCTATTATGATAACAACCCTTCCTGCAAATGGTCGAAATATGCTGCAGAAATGGTTGTGGGTATTGGAAGGAGTTTTAATAATTTTGAAAGTTGTGGAAGGTGGTGGTAAGCGGTGAAAAGTGATGGAATAAGGTAAAATGTGATGAAGAATTTGGGAATAGAATCTATACACATACATAATACATCTAAGTATATATGTACATAGATGAGATGTTCTGAAATAGCAGATTAGCATAAGACATCACATCAATCTTTTCCTAGGATGACTCATCCTCATTGGACATCACCGGTGGTAATCCGAATGTCTGACTGGACTCACGCAGTTAGGTTGAGGTTATACCTCCACTGTTTGCAGACAGTCTTGCTTTGGTATAGAGCTCTTGTTAATCGATGAATGAATACCTTATCATGGAACAGCGCAGATAGACAGCAGACTATATGAACTTTATTTATTTATGGTGGGAGCAGCTGCAATGGCTTCCAAGCGAAATTGCTTGTTGAACTACAAATGCAGCTCATGTTGTGTATTTTAGTGTGTGTAGATGTGTTTTCTAGGTTTTGTTACAAAATTAAGTCACCATTTTCGGAAAAGGCGGGCCACACTATTGCTGCCCGGATTCGATTAACCCTCAACTACTAGAGTACAAGCGCTCTACCACTGCGACCACCGATCCCTTAGCAATAATATTACAAGTGCGTGAGTGAGGAACACAATAACAAGTAATATGATAACAATAAGTGACTGCATTACCACAACAGCAAAAAACAATAAAATAAAAATGATACAATTAAAAAATAAGTTAATGGCAATGACGGCGAGGTTCAACTATATAATTAAAGGCTGTTTCCTGGTTTTGGTCGGCCGTCACCAGATATGAAGAGGCTACAAAAAAATTATGTGGCGTGATGTTAGTTTCTGTAAAACAACAGAATTACAGCATCATCTTCAATGAAAATCTTCCCAAATAATACCACCACAACATAGTCCACTTGGTGTCCAGGTGAGTCTAGGCAAAGTTTTAAGCATGGCTTGTTTAGCTCGTAAATGAACGACAAACCTATAATAGTACGGCAAATAATTACGTAAATTTTGACCAACTCGGAAGTTTTTTTAGCTGGACGAGCCTAGGGGTTACCAATTGTCAAAAATTGGTCATGCGTGATAGGTATTTGTCTACTAGCGTTAAAGGATATGTTCGCTTAAGCTTATTTTGCTTATGGCATTCGATACTTAAGGACAAATACCACAAAAGAACGGAAGAATGGAAAAACAGAATGTGATAAAGTGAGAAGGAAGTGAAAATTAGTACTTTAATTGCACTACAAGGTCTACAATAACTTCGTGTGTCATTGATTAGAATAGCTGCAATCAACTGGGTGTTTTCTATAGCCGACCAGCATAAGTTGCTACACCATATGCATAGGTAGTAGGATGATGGTCAATAGTGGTACTGGATCCCTCAATGTTTAACTGGCATATCCGAACAGAATGTCTAACATATCTCGTCGATGGACACTGAGAACAGCCTTAGTTTGAGTTGTTTTACATGACCGTTATGCAGTGTATAGGATAGTACTCATGAGATCATCGTGGTGATAGTCTGACTGCCAGTTGTTCTAGTTTGTTTGCGTTATCCAGGGTGCACCATGAGGAGGCGAACTAAATTTGCATCCCTTGCTTGAGTTAAGTAGTGCTAGCAAGCTCAGCTGAACGAACTTATTCCTTTAGTCACCATCATCATTGAACCTGTGAGAATCATGGTCGTATCCTCTGAGACAGGAAATAAAATGTCGGTGACCATTTTGCATCTTTAGGATTCGAACAGTATTCGGCAGATCCACAGAAGTATCATGAAACAACATCTGAATAATGAGAGAAGCAAGCTCTGATGCAATAAATGTTTAAACATTATGGGCATTAATGGAATTAACTCATGTTATCAACAGGCTAAACTCAGATATACCTTCAAAGTTGTTTATTGGTGTTGCCCAGAAGTTCCAGCAGTGAGGTGGGTCTTGACTTCTAATAAGGTGATTACAAAGAATTTTGGTGTTAGCCTTCAGAATCCTTCTAAATTTTGAAACCCTCAACCATCCTTAACGCGGACCTCATCTAGTTGATACTACAGTCGGGCCATTTTCGTCCTTTCATCTGAACATTAATATAACCTTTGTTTGCAAAAAATGTCAGTCATTCTAATATGTGTATTTTATTGGATTATATCGATGTTCTATAGAGCAGATTAGGAACGGTATACTTATAAAATGCATTTTTTTTGGCTAACACATAATCGCTTAAAAGTTATTTCATTTTTAATCAAAACGGATTAAATTTATTTGCAATTAGCGTGCGAATCTCGAAGTTCAGCAAAGATCAATATTTACTCGGAAGCATATTTGCCGATTCTCAACACTTATGCGTACCCAGCAAAACGGAACAAAAAGCAAATATTGAGTTAAATTTAAAAAATCCCATCAATCCATACGGACTGTTTCAGAACTAACGTTCTGTATGGTTTTAGACGATCGGTAAGTATCAATCAAAACTGTACACACACAGGAGCGTTCGCTGAAATAGATAGCGAGAAAACACGTACATCAATGCACATTAAAAAGCGAAAACAGTATTTACAGCGTCCATAGCTGTTAGAAGGAGAACGAACGAACTGAATGGAAAAGAGTGACGGAGATGATACTATCATCATCAGCATCACAGAACTCCCGGTCTCCTATAATACACAGCCTCCTTTTTCCTGGACCGTCGAAACGGAAAGGCATTAATTCAAATAAACTCTAATAAATTAAATTGGAATACGCGAAACCGACCGATAATTTAAAAAGTCGCCTCCCCTTCCAACCTTGGTGCTATCTTTCTTTCCGGTCTTCTGTTTCTCTCTCCATCCTCCGCTTTAGCTTTATCTTAAATTTATTTATACTATACGGCTTTCGATTTATGAAGTTTATTTGACGGATCGATGTCTGCCAAGTAAAAGTTGTGATGGGAATTCATTAAAACGAGAGGAGGTGAATATGAAGAATCGGTTAGGGAGTGATAGAGCGAGGAAATCGAAATAAACGCTGGTTAATGAGGGTGCGAGTTGGAACAACTTCGAATCGCTTGATTGTAAAATTAATGCGGTTTAAATGGTGTGGAATTAACTGGATTTTTGCAATTTTGTTATGCCAAAGTCTATTCAGGTGTGCTGTTAAATTCTGTAGGTTTTTGGAAGAGAGAATTGGAGAAGACAGGATCAGCAAATCTACAATGATTTGCTGGGGGACTAGTAATGTCTGGCTAGACTATTTTCCTATACTCAAAGCTTCTGCTATGGGACGCTATCCAACTGTGGTCTTTGGTCTTTGGTCCAAAGCCAACATAGGAAAGGATTTCAAGATTAAAACGCAAAACAATCTACCTCCACCAGAACCAAACAACAGAAATGTAAAATGATTTAGCCAGTTAGGAAGCTGCTTGGTCTTAGAAAGCCATGGTTCAGATTACTCACAAATCTTCGAACTGGGAGTGGTTAGTATGATTAAGATTTCCCGATCCGGGGTTGGTGGTTCTAACTCCAGAGGAAATCACAGCCACAACATCCAAATGAAGTAGCTTCCAGAGAGGAAGTTTGCTTGAAACCAACTCTACAATGATTTCTTGATGGACTAGTTAAAATATATTGATTGTGGATTCAAAAACTTGAGAGAGCACCACGCCCTTTAAAAAGTCTACGCCTGATAAGTGGCTTAAAATAACAAAACAGTTCAGGTCTCACAGGCTTCCATACGTTTTGGTTGGGGAAAATATGTCTAGTCTATTAGATTTTACAAAATATGTTGTACTTAAAAGGATGCAATGTAAACTAGACTATTTTCCTAAACTCAAAGCGTCTGCTATGGGATGGTATCCAATTGTGGTTTTTAGCGTTTTAGCGTTTAGCCAACATAGGAACCGAGTTCAAGACTGAAACGCAAAATAATCTGCCTTCTTCTGAAGAACTACATCTGAGCAAACCAAACAACAGAAATGTAAAATAATTTAGCCAGTTACGAAGCTGCTTGGTCTTAGAAAGCCATGGTTAAGATTACTCACAAATCTTCGAATTGGTAATGGCTAGTCTGATTAAGATTTCTCGGTCCAGGGTTGGTGGTTCTAACTCCAGAGGAAATCACAGCCATAACATCCAGATGAAGTAGCTTCCAGAGAGGAAGTTTGCTTGAAACCAGATCTGCAATGATATCTGGTGGACTAGTTAAAAAAAATTGATTGTGGATTCAAGAACTTGAGAGAAGGAGAACAGCAAATTAGTCGGCTACATGTTTCAGCAAATTGTATAGGTATAGGGCCTGAGATTGTAGTGGGCAGCTTTTACGTGCCTTGTCAAAAATATGCACCACACCCTTTAGAAAGTCTACGCCTGATCCAATATTAGACGCTTAAAATAACAAAACAGTTCAGGTCTCACAGGCTTCCATAAGTTTTGGTTGGGGAAAATATGTCTAAGTCCATTAGATTTTTACAAAATATCTTGTACTTAAAAGGATGCAATGTCCAACTAAACTCCAAGCTTCTACTATGGGATGCTATTCAACTCTGGTTTTAGCGTTCCAAAGCCAACATAGGAAAGGAGTTCAAGATTGAAACGCAAAACAATTTACCTTCTTCTGAAGAGCTACATCTGAGCAAACCAAACAACAGAAATGTAAAATGATTTAGCCAGTTACGAAGCTGCTTGGTCTTAGAAAGCCATGGTTAAGATTACTCACAAATCTTCGAACTGGTAATGGCTAGTCTGATTAAGATTTCTCGATACAGGTTTGGTGGTTTTAACTCCAGAGGAAATCACAACCACAACATTTAAATCAAGTAGGTTCCAGAGAGGAAATTTGCTTGAAACGTGGACGAACCTTCCACAATAGTCTAACTTTGTTACCTAAGACTTGGCATGACGAACTGAAAACTGCCGCTGTACTGAATACTACTAACAAAATATCCTTTCAAAGCTTGAGCCTGCAGTTAGAACAATGATTTTGGGACATCGTTACTAATTAATTTTTTTGTCGCTGATTGGAATCCCAATGTTGATTTTATTTTCACTTAATGTAATTCCTTTCGTTAGTACTAATTTAATTAATTATCATTTTAATCTCATTATTGAAATATGTATGTGTGCAAGCACTAATCCTTTTAATTAATGCATTTCACCGAAAACTCTGCAGTTTTAAGCTTAGCATTGACGGAACTGATTCAACGGACGGTAACCTCAAAAAAATGCCAAAGAACGAAGAGGAAGAAAGGATTTTAAGTAGATCACTCGAAATATGATTTTCATAAAGCTAATTCGCCGAATACCGCCCACCGATCTTATTCCACATCTGCTTCTAATTATCTCGCATTTGACGGTGTAAGTACGTCGCCCACTTCGGGCTGTTATTTCTGTGCCGGTATGACGAAAGTTTTAATGAGGATCTCAACTACTTCCAGCAAGTTGGACATAGTAAAAATTGAATTATATCGGAAAGTTATGTTGGGGTTGTTTCACGTTTAATAATTCTGCATAGATGATTGGTGTGTATTGTATGATAATGAGGATATAGTTATAAAACAGTTTCTTTAACACACATGATGAAAATAGATATTGAAATTGTTTCATTGAGTAAGTCTTGGGCATTCATTGGAACCAGTTATATCAATTGTGGTGGTTAATTAAATTTAGCTAAAAGTGCACTGAAAATAAGCTTTAGATGATCTGGAGTAAGATTAATAATGTCCTAAATATAAGTAAGTAAGAAGAGGAACACCAGGGTTGTCCGACACGGATCTTGATGAGTCTCAACCATATTACACAGGGAGCTTTCCTGAGTATCCAGTTACGAGCTTTTATCCTAATGCTCCCAAGTTTCTGAGTTCTTTTTATGCCGTTAATGTTGGTCTTGGTCTAAGCAAGCGTGCGTAGCGTTGTTGACTAGATCTACGCCTACCACCCTGATAGTTAGCGTTTGACTTCTATCGCTAAATTTCTTTGTGTGTGAAGTCTGAAGTACTTCGTTTGGTGGAATGGATGCAATTAGAATTAAATTAATCGAATTTCAAAACCCTGTATGTCTGTGCTAGAAAAGCTAAAAACTAAGTATACAGGTATAGTTATGACGTATACAGTAACATCAATGATTGCCAACGATCGGGTAATTAGAGTATTCGCAGTTGTATGCAGTGTCCTCAATGCATAAGTACCAGTAATTTGGCTGCGGTTGAATGTGTCTCCTGGGATTTCTGACCGCTCAATTGCATAGTAACAAGCGATAACGCTGTTCGCGTATAATTTTAGCAGAATAAATGCCTCTGATGCGACTGAATTTACTGATAAAAATTTTGAGCTTGAAACAAATCAGGTTTTGTCTTCTACAATTTTCCTCTCGGTTTTGGACTGTAAACAATTTTTTTTTTGTATTTGTTGGCCATTTTTCCAAAATTATAGATAATGTTTTCATTACTCATTTGGTTCTTAACACTTATAACGCAATGAAGGACTATGTAGGATTTGGTGCTGTACATTTGGAAATTCTGATCACTGTTGCATAGATAAATTAATGGCACGACTTCTTCAGACTGGCTAAATTGGCATACAAGAGAAAGGAAGTGACTGCACTCCTTTATTACGATCTAGAGATCTATTATGAATACACTGGAATTAAACTGTATTGGGCAACTAAACTACTGCAAACGTCTGGGTACTCTTACCTGGTTCTGTGTGGTGGTATCACTGTATGCCAGTTGCATTGACAAGATCGAGAAATATGTTTGCCCGCTAATGCCCCCCAGAAATCTTTGATCATTACATATGTTTCCGTTTGGAATGCCAAGTTATGCTAAGTTCAAGGTCAAGTTGTGTGAAGTTATGCTTAATCCTGTTGGAACCTTACATCTCAGCATATAAATCGACACATCCCCATTTTGTGTTCTTCTTTTGTTTTTATAGTAGAGTTTAAAGGTTGTGCGCTGAAGAAGACAACCCATTGACTTTCTACAGCAAGTCTCCTCCTAGTTTTTCTTTTGTTTTGGTCTGTATACTATGGGTCATAGTGTATGACCATGACCTTCGTTATGTTTTATTCTATGATGTTCAAAGCATCAATTTTGTCAAAGAAATTACTGAATTATTTTTAAATGATTGTGGTATTAACTTGCCTGTAACTTTCAATATTTAAATTTGGCACAAAACGTTTTGTCTTTAAAGGAACCATCATCAATTTCACAATTTTAACTACAGAGTGATATTTTTTTTTATTATACATGATTTGAAGCGCTTGAAATGGCAAATTAATAACTTCATATGACTATTTTGTAACATTTTGTCAAAACAATGGTCGCCTTCAAAGTCAAGCTTAACATAAGACGCAAATATGGCGACACAAGCTGATTATTACCTATCTCACGGGTAATAGCAGCCATTCCAAACACCACAAA
>SMLS01065048.1:0-26830 GCA_004785975.1 Popillia japonica
TTACGAAAACCAGATTATAAATTTTGTAAAGGTTTTGGAATAAATTTTACTTTTGTTAGAATTGCAAGTGTTATCATTGACCTAACAAGTGGAAAAACTATCTGGATAATAAGTTTGTGAATAATTAATTCTGTTGTCTTGAATGCCGCTAAACTATAAATTACCAATTAGCAGATAATGATTAACACCACAGCAATTACCGCTTAACTTACGGCCAGTTTCATAATCACACTCTTAAAGCCCCATTAAGTAAAACCGACTTTAGGTTAAAGGCGACTTTAAGCCCTCTTTTAAAGTGGATGTGTTCTATAAAGGAAGTGACCGGCGCTTTTAGTAAAAGTCCTTTTAACCAATCTAAACAGAACCTGTTTAGATTGGTCACATTGCTTCATGGTTCCTTTTAGTAATTTTTGATGACCAGCTGTTGTCACTGCCAGTTTCCGCGCCAAATATTGTGTTTTGCATATGTTTTATTCCTTTGTCATAATTGTCCCATTTTCTTGTTAATTAAAATCACGTTGGAATTAAATAATGAATAAGGTATGCTAAACTAAAGAAAGCTAGAAGCACAAATTTTAATTAAGAAGGGGACTTGCTACTTGCAGATCGTGAAATTTATAAAGAAAATAAATTTTTAAAATAAAATTTTTAAAAAGATGATAAGAAATCAGTATGTATGACGATATAATGAAAATGATATGGATATGTACATGGAATACAAAACAAGTAGAATCGATTAGTGAAGGATTGGTGGTTATGTCGATTTTGTCTTTGGTTGTTATTCCCAGGTCATTCCTGTACGCTTGGGCGTGAGAATTAAAGTGACTTTTACACGATAAAGGTTCAAGCTTGGGACTTTAACTTAAGGGACCTTTAAAGCTTACTTTAAAATTAACGTGAGATTATCAAACGGATTTGAAAAGTTGACTTTATATTTTAAAAGCAGTTTAAATTCATTATTATAGCGGACCAATTTCCCTGCAAGAGAGCTGCGCCGATGTGAGGGAGATTGTATTGCATCAGAACTAATCAAAAGCATTTAGTCAAAGTGTATGTACCCGCATAGACTGTATGTAAGTGTAAGTATACGTAACAAAATGCCGTCGACACATAAATCGAGACAACGACCGTTGTTAGCGAATAAGTTTATTATTAATTTCCAGGATTTAATATACGATGGCTCAAAAATTAAATGTTTAGTGTGCAATACATATCTAATGTGTTGGTCAAAAACAGGTTGTAAATAACACGTAAGCAGTACGAAGCACAATCGTAACAAAATTAATCGACAACAGTTTATACAATACACAACTATTTGTAACTATGATTTTGAGCAAACTGCGCCTGATGTTGAAAATACACAATCGAGTTTCTCCAGTTTGTCAATCATTGGAAGACACGCAAAACGGTAAGTGTTTTTTTAATTACTATGTGGTGCACACGATCACTAATTTCATACATTTACATACTATTCTTATTTTTCGTGTGTTTATGCAAATTTCTGTAATAGTAGAAAAGCAAATGTATATTTAATTATTTCTGGTAGAATAAATGTCTCTACTTGTATTATATATCGGTAACAAGCTCATGTTGCGTTCCTATTATGCGTCCGCATATTCTAATATACATATTACGAATTGCACTCCCATACCGACGCAGCTGTCTTGCAGGGAAATTGCCCCGCTCTATTCATTATGACGTCGGCCGGAAAGCAAGAACAAATACGCTCCCACGTAGTTGAAGAATTATAGATTATGTACTTTCTGAATAATAATATTGTCTCATTCTACATGACTTCAATTTTTAGAACAAATTCTTATATAGTAATAATAATAATAATAATAATAATATCAAATTTATTGAGAACAAGCAATTACAATAGTTATTACAATATAACAAGCAAATTACACATATGCTTACATTATCAAAGGATTTAAGATCAGCTACTATATAAGTAGCTGTTCTTCTTCTTAAACCAAAAGTGATATACATTTACCTGAATGCTTATATCCCCAAATATTACTTCGCAATTAAACCTCAGTTACAGAACTTCCTACGGGCTAGAATACAGTGAAATAAAGCGCGTTGTAGGGGCGACAATATACAAATTTATCGTTAAACTTTATTAATTCGTGGCCGTCCACCAACTTTCTGGTCGTGGAGGCAAATTTTCGCGGCATACTATTGTGAAATAGGTGGTGCCGTTCAGTGTTTACGTCGTATATAATTCAAACCCTTTTACACTAAAATAATTAATAACATATTTAATAAAAGAAGCTGTGTACGCGTACGTAACGAACCTCATAAATTTACCCTGGGAAGAAAGTGTCTGCTTCAGCAAAATGAAATTTGAATTACCAGCGTTAAGCATATTCTAATCTCGTTGGTATTAAAACCGCTGTTGTAGAGGGTGGAATACTGAATGCATTCGATACCACTAATACGGAGTTAAAAAACCTATAATTTCCCTTAAAAATTAAGTTTAGTTACCAAGAAAGTCTGCTGACCAGTTGTATTAAAATATATTTTTAAAAACTGACTGCAAAGAATCAGAAACGTTCCAACTTCGCAATTGTAAAGCTTTTAAAAATTATATCGTTTGTGTTAAATCAACAAGTGTTGGAGTATTTGTATTAATCTATACCCACTTTAAAAACTTTAAACTTTAAAAGAATTTGTTGAAAACCAAAGAAGAAATCAACCAACAATCGAAAGAAAGCTCTGTTTGTTATAAATAGTATGTAAGAAAGTATACCATATACTTAATCTATTGTTAAAACAATATTAAAAATACAACAATTTCACGATATGTTTACGTAGTTGTTGTGTCTACTAAGCTTAATTGGAAGTGAGTGAAGCCAGTACATCATTATGTGCATTTCTTACTATGATTGATGAATCAATAAATCTTCTTTATGCGCTTAAGCCATGCATCATCCTAATAGTATTTTAGTACTCGAGGAAAACAAGAAAACGATAAGGTAAGAAGAAACAATAAAAAATATCCAACTAAAGACATAAAGAATGACATATTATATTGGTAGCGATAATGGCCGTATGTTTGACACAGATAGACTAAGACGCCAGTCGAAACTTGAAATTTACTGCACTGTGGGTTTCAGGTTAACACTTTACGCTATAGGATTCAATAATTTTAAATGCATCGGGTTATAAAATATTAGACCATAAAATTGGAATCCACTAGGAACAACGTAAAAAACAAACTTTTAGCCATTTTCTCTTTACGTTTCCGAAAAGCTAGAAGATACATTTAATGTTATTCGAAAGTTGTTTGGGGAATGATTTACTGCTACTGGAAAAAACTCTACAGTTTTCCTCTTAAAACATTGAAGATTTTTGTATGAATACGTAAAGTCCATTTCATTTGAAATCATAAAATTAAAATGGATTGCAATTTTATCAAGTAAATGTAAACTCTAATTAAAAGAAATGATTAAATATTAACTAATTTCTGTAAATTAGGTATACAAGCAATATTATATAAATAGGAAATGTAGTTATAAGAGTATTTGTTTAGAACAGCTACAAGGTGTGAGACGCAGAAACATATTTTGATTGAGAAAATGTACAGACGAAGAAGAAGACGCAAATATCACTGGCTAAGCAAGCATCATGCAAAATAAAACTGTCAAGATCGGACAAAGATACAGTTAGACCCATCAGCTAAAAAATCATTCATATATATAACCACTGCATCACTTGCAGTTGTGGATTTTGATCTACAACTTTTTAGAATACGTTCTTGGTTTATATATTACTTTATACATGTATGTGTACTTATAGTTTGAATATATGTTTCTGTAAATGTATTGATTTGTAAAGTATTTAAAATTACAGAGAGTGGTTTGAATCCTATACCGATAAAACATATTTTTGTTAAATGTATCTTTACGTACATTAATAAAAAAACTTTTAGATAGCTCAATTATAATCCGATTTGAAGCACATGGAGCACGTAAAGTTTGTAGTCAGAAGGTTGAAAACCAACACATTATATTATTATATAATGAAGAACAAAGAATGTAAAAGGATGACAAACTGTTAAAAAAATACTAATTTGAACATCAATATCAACTTACAATAAGTAAGTAAGTTTATAAGTCATTGAAGTAATGGTGGTGATGATTCAGAGGTGTGTAGTTACTAGGTTTTGGAAATATTTGATATATTTCATAATGAGCCGAGTCATTACATTGTCTCTAAATATGGACCCATAGCTTTGATATTACGTTTTAGTAATACACATAATTAATTTCGTCAGTAACAAAGCAAAATTTGTAAAGCTTGCATATTATATTAAAATACAAGATACAAGCGTGATTCTAACAAAAATCTGCATATTCCTAAAGTTTTGCAATTGATGGTAGGTAGAAGATATTTCTATACTTTAAGGAATAAAAATTGGAACTGTGTATTATTTTGTTGTAATACATAAAAAACAATCACGTGGTACATGGTTTGTGTGACAAAAACGTGTGGTTCGAAAGTATTACTGAGAAGAAAAAACTTGAAATAAGTGTATTGTTACCATTTTGCATATGCCATTACTTTTGCAGTACCTACTTTTTATACACATAAAACACAAATGGTTCAAATATAGCAATCAGTGGATAGTTTTGGTAATAGACGGTGTCGGCAGATTTTTGCTTTTGTTGTGTTTGATTTATCAAGTTATCATAGGGTGATTTTATGATAGCATCTCTAGGTTGTCTGTTACTAATGTGATTACTACTACACTAATTTATTTTAGAAGTAATTATAATCATAGGTTCTAATTTTCCCTTTTTGAAAACTTATTCTATTTGTTGGGTTGGTATACTTAAACATTCGTTTTTGTCTATAAATAAGATAGGTATACATATTTATTTATCGCGTGGCATAAAGTACGCATTAAATCAAAATGACATAAACACAACACATAAACACATATGATCAGGATTACTTATAAGACACACATGTAACAAACAAATGTCCATGTTGTTTAAATATTCGATTGCCGTATCCGTGGCCGAAACTCACTGAAGCTTCTTGCAAAATAGCTCTATGTGGATATTTCGGCACGGACGGGATAAGATATGGCTGCCGGCAAAGTAATTAAAATTTTATAACAAAATACTGGTTTGAATTTGAGATAAATAGGAAATATTGTCTGAAAGTTATCTGAATACAGTTTTTAACTTTTATTACAATTTTCTATACCAGTTTTTTTTCTCGTATTTGTCAAAAAATGTTTAACCGTATAATTCTAAGCTATAGAAATGAAAAGGAACACTTTCAATTCATTGTGCGAATGGAATTATTTGAAAAGGCCGTTCTCATTATGAATGGTTTTATAAAAACACGCATTCCTCGGAACCAGCAAAAATGAGAAAGAATTTTGAGAAATACTATTTTTATCCCGTCTATTAAAAATACTTTCATAAAGGAGGTACTCTCGTCGTCTTCTGGCGATTAGGATGTTATCAAAGATGAAAAAAGCACGTACATTAAAGCTCGTTTGTAAAATGTTAGGAGCAACGCTTGAGGACGAAAAATACCTTTAACAAAAACGAAGCTCTTTGTAGAATTTGCGGAAATTGGCGTGGTTTTGACGTATTTTCGGTAGACTCCACTTACCTGAAAATAAAAGAAGAAAGTGTGTTAATCGTAATGGTTTGTATTTAAAGTATTTAGTATAACTAGAGCTTTGTGTGAGGCATTGTAGTTACAAAATGGCTGCTAATATAGAGAGCGTGTCAGACTCATACGCAAATAAACACTATTAAACGTTTAACAATTTAATATTATTGTCATCATTATAGTAAAACATTTATTAATGTATCGGATGGTAGATATATACATATTATATAGCAATCCTCATCAACAATAATACTTACTAGCGTAGTTTGCGTCTACAGTTGTAGTAAACAGTTAAGAAAGTTAAATATGTATATGCTACCTGTATTCGGATTTTTCTAGGTTTCATAGTTTCACATAAAAATATCATACGTCATTTAATCCACAAGCAATACTACGTTCCAGGAGTTCTCATAAAGTGTAATTTACGACATGTGATATAGAAATTTATAGCGGCATAGATGCAGTTTTGTTACGATAGGTCACAAACTGAGGTCTAGAGAGAATATACAGATTTCAGTGTACGATGAAAGATGTATTTTGACGTAATTTGTTCTATGCGCATTTCTGGTTGTTTAATACTCAGTTTTTTTAAATTAAAAATTCCAACGTATCTGTTGTATTGTACGGAGTTGTAATAAAGTAATGCACTATTTTAGGTACTATCTTTAATTTTAACACAACTCAATATAACACACTTAACACTCTTACACTACAATCGCAAAAATTTTCCTGACACGATGAAATTTATAGTGTGTACAAGTTAAGATTTAAAAATTTTTTACTAATGTACATAATTTGAAATGTTATAGAACTTTCGTAAACTATTGGTCCGAGAGTTGCGGAAAAAAAATTTATTACTAGTGGACAAACGAAGACCGTGCAAAATATTGTTAGATTTCCAAAATGATCGCCAGAGGGCGTAACCGTCATTTAAAATTTTTAAAGTAATTTTTCACTGAAATCCACCTAGTAAATGTACTAAAAAAGTTTAAAAAAACAGGTGCCTCTTAAAGCGAAGCTTTATTCGAATGATTTTTGTTTAACATTTTTGACGTATCTATGAAAATAAAGTGGTCGGGGGTAATTCTATGTATTTTTTTTAATAAACAGCTGTAACTCCTAAACGACTGAACGGATGTTAACAAACTTGGTCTCATTGGAAACAGTATTTATTGTTCTATCAAATGCATCGTACCTATGATGTGACTAATACTTAGTAATGCTGCTAGAGAGCGCTTTTTGATATAATAACAGAAAATTGCAACAAAAAAATTAAATGCAATAATGTAACTTTTTTTTCATAAAAATGTAGTGAAATTTTAGTGAAATCGGTATCTTGATATCTTATTCGTAGCTTGAAATATCACGCTCCTGCACGTTTTTTTTTTAATTTTTTTGAACTGAAAATACTTTTATTAGTTAAAATTGATTAAATTATGAAGTTTTATGATTGAATCTTGAAAAACTACAAATAAACAACAATAAATACCGGTGCAGTAGCGTTTTTTTAATTATATGATAATAAAATTATCTTTCTTCGATATTTCAAGCTACGAATAAGATATCGAGGTACCGTTTTCACTAACATATTTAGGTATCATTTCACTACATTTTTAAGGAAAAAAGTCATATTATTGCAATTAATTTTTTTGAGAATTTTGCAATTTTCTGTTATTATATCGAAAAACGCGCTCTAGCGGCAACACTAAGTATTAGTCATATCATATGAGAGAGATAATGAGACCAAGTTTGGTACAATCCGTTCAGTCGTTTAGGAGATACAGCTGTTTATTAATAGATTATTTTAATAGATACGTCAAAAAGTGTTAAACGAAAATTATTCGAATAAAGCTTAGCTTTAAAAGGCACATATTTCTTGGTAACATTTACTACATGGATTTCAGTGAAAATCACTTTTTCACTGAAATTTTGAAATGACGGTTACGCCCTCTGGCGACCATCTTGGAAATCTGGCATATTTTCCACGGTCTTCTTTTGTCCACTTTAGTAACACAATTTTTTCCGCAAGTCTCTCGGACGTATACTTTACGAGATACAGCACTTTGCATTCTTAACTGGCCACCCTGTATATAACGTAGAGAAAGTAAAAAATATGTATAAAATGTACAGAATGGATAGAATGGATAGAATGGATAGAATGGATAGAATGCATAGACTGAATAGAATGCAGAGAATGTATAAAATGTATTGAATGTGCGAAATGTATTATACTAAATTCTTTGAATGTGAAAAAATGATAACCTCACCTTCCGGCTATATGCTTTTTGTGCGTAACAGTATTGCTGTTTTTAATTCAACAAATGCAACATTGTTATTTAAGTGAATTAACTGTGAATTAACTACTTGTAAAGTGACGCATTAGCGTAAATCAGCTTACATTATTCCTTTAATTGACCGATAATTAAAAAAAACCTTTAGCTACATGACGTTAAATAACACTAAAAGTTCTTGATAGTGAACAAAGAAAACATTTCTCTATCCACACCGCTTTTCTGCTAACGAACCTTATAATTTCGAGTACAGGTAAATTGTCAGGTGGATGGACTCTGGATATATCTGACACGATTGGGCTCGACCTTGAATCATCTGAATTTCATGGATATTTTCGGCCTTTTATAGGATCTCAGGTGATATCATGCGTGTAATGGGACAGGTAAATGGTTACCGTGTTTCTCATTTCAGGTAATTGAATTGGTTCTAGCGTTTCTCTACAGATATCGTAATATTTATAGTTTTTTTTGTAGGTTATGTCAAGTTCTATTAATGATTACACGAAAGTTGAGGTAAAATTTTTACCATTCGGAGCAAAATTTGGCGTAATTTTTTTTGATGGTCTTGACTAGATTGTTCCCCTTTTTTTGAGGCGTTTTTGAATCCTATTGGAATTTTTGGCATTCCATTGGTGCAATTTAGGCTTCTGTATCTCAAACACCTGAAAATCGGGTTACAATTCCCAATTTCATAAAATTAATTTTTAAACCTATTTTTGGACTTCAAAATGAACATCAAATTCGTGTTTCTTCTCTTAATATAGACCTTCTGTTTTTTTGAATTCAATTTTATTAACGGAAAACATAATATTTAAACTAAAGTATATCTTTGGTTAAGTTAAAGCAGACTGAAAATTTTGAGCAATCGAAAACTCATTCCCTTGTTCTGGCTAATTTTACGATTTCAAGTGTGTAGTAGTTAAACCAAATGTGTGAAACGATGTATTAACATTCGTATTTAGGTAAATGTTTAAATGATAAATGTAGTAGTGAAAAGATAGTAGTTAAGTTTTTGAGTAACCTGCACACTTCATTTCATGACGTTATTTATTTAAATAGTAATATGATTCTATCACAGTATAGAATGTACAGTTATGTTAGTAAGTGGTAGTTTCAGAAATAATTCCTGCTATCACAGGTTTTAGAAACATCCATGAAAAGTTACACGGCCTAGTCAGAATTTCATGTCTATTTTTCAAATATTTATTTTATATATTTCCATTTGCGATTCCATCTATGTAAATACATTGCTTTCTATGTCGCCTTTGTCACATTTTTTGTGTATTATGGTATGTATTAACTTAACAGTTGAACGTGTCATAGTATCTGGAAATCTACTTAGTGTCCAACAAAATTTATCCAAAAAGTTAAAAATTCTGCCAGTTGTTAAGAGTACAGTTTTAGTAGCGTGATGGAAATCAAATTCCGCTTCACAGTACTTCATCGAGTTACAACACTTGATGAAGTCGCGAGAGTAAAGAGATATAAAGTAAACCAATCTCATAATTTCGTAACGTCTATATATAATCTTAATATATTATAACCTTTATATATAAAATCTAGTATAATATGTAGTTCGCAATTTGTTACAAGCGGTATGTTGCTTCTTTCGTATTCTGCAAACAGACGCACATATCTGCAATGAACAAAGTTATAATTTCCTAAAGGAACATTCGCATGTCAAACACAGGATCTGGCGGTAGAAGTAACGAAAACACATACTTGCGTCTAACGGCCAATGATGATGATTCTATGTTGTTTCAGTGTGACCGTGCAATAAGCAACGATAATAGAAATGCGATCGTGTGAAGGAAAAACATTTATCTGAACGATGGTACTGCCTTTTCTTGCTTCGCTCTATATTCTCTTCACTCAACTTTTAGATGAAGTATTATCAAATTAAGTTGAGTGTTTGTGAAGCGTAATGATAAAATCACAGAGACCGGACGTATCATACCCATTTATACGTCTGAAGACCTAAGCTTCCATTTAGTAGCAAAAGTAGTATACTTAGAAGTACATTGTTGTTCTTTCGTATAGCCAATTGATTCGGAAATTCCACAACAAACTCTCGAACTCAAACTAGAAATAGTTTCTAAATACCAAAAGATGCATTTGTTGTCACTAGGTACTTAAAAAAATACATTCGTTGAAACTATGTATGTAGAAACTATATATTTTTTCTGATGTTGAATTCAATAATGTTTTTAATAAACAGATGCACTACCATTTATACTAAGTATATTACACAAGATTAACGTTAAATGTCTTACTATATGAAATATTTATTATGTACTACATACGGCTAATGTGCCGTTAATTTTACGTTTTCTAAATAGATAATAATCCGCGACTACACAGTTCATGAATTTTAGCCATTAATGCAAGATATTGACTTTTGCAATTTAAAATATTTTGGTGCAACTTATTTGCAAAGGATAGGGCACTAAGCAAAAGTGTAGAAAAGTATATGTGTACATATGAGATGAACAACATCCTTTAGAGCAAGAACATTGCTTTAGGATCGTTTACAGACATCGAAGAGGTGTTTGAGAACATGCTCCTCCTATCAATTAAATCTGAATTTGAGGGTAAAGGGGCCCGCCAAAGTATAGAGGAAGCCCCACAAAGCTGTCTAGAGAAAAATGTACCTATTGTGGTGCTTGGCTATCGAAGGTATACTAGGGAACCTTCATGGAATGGACTATACGGTTGCTGGTTACGACAAGCAAAGAAAATTATAGCCAAACTAACCGAAAGAGTGCTAATTTCATTAGAGTTTGTTGAGACGTCTCGAGAAGGAAAATAGTGGGCAAAGTCGATAACACCGTCAGATCTTTATGGGCCTGTGTCTAGGATAAATTGGAGCTATTGGTGAGATACGTAAACGAGGTGCTACGGCCCGTTGTGCTTTACTATGTTCGGCGGCACCCACGTCTGCTATACCTGCACGAACACGCTCGAGCGCACGAAGCGCATGTAGTACAGGCCTTTCCGGATCTGAATCCGATCGAACATGTCTAAGATAAGATCGGTCGGAGACTTCAACGTTATCCGGCTTCCCTAGCTAACATTGAGCAGATATAGAGGCGAGTTGAGGCGGCATGGTTCGCCATCTCTCTCACTGCCATTCAACGATTTATTGACCCTATTCCTCGTCGTGTAACGCTGGTACGCACCGTTCGCGGAGAATACTCCCGTTATAGATGCATTCCATCTCAGCAGGTTTACGGCGCTCTCCGCATGAGGGTACGTTATGGTGAAGTAGCTTAGTGCTATTTTTGTACCAAATTTCATTGCGCTAGAACCACGGGTTCAGATTATACAAAGTGCGGTTGTCAATTGTTTCCAGCAGTGGACTTGAACTTATCTCCTGTCATCTCATACTGGTGATGGGTCTTTGAGGGAAGTGAAAATCTAGCCAAGTGGAATTTATAAGAACTTTTCGGCTTTGCCATTGTCATAGGATTGATTGATCGATTTTCAACAAGACGGTTTTTTAGCATGCCTAACACTGCGTTTTGTGAGGCCTATTGTGATATTTTCACCTTTATTTCATTTTACTCAAACAGGTTCCCTTGATTAGGTCCCATTTAGTATATACCAAACCTTCATTGACTTAGTACTGCGCATTCGAAGAGGATGTGATAAGCTTCCTTCCTGCTCATTACAGAGTCTACGTAAAGGTTCATCTTTGTAGATCCCCTTCATATGCAGGTGACCTTTTGGACAGCCATGTGCTGTTAATAGACACGTTACTGCCCTCAGTTGAATCCTACTGAGTGCACGTAGGTTAACAGTTAATCGTTTAGACGGTCGTTTCATCATCCGTTTGCTATGCCTTTGTCCAGGCACAGGGTTCCAATTTAATTGGCATCGTTTCGCTCTATAATTGCACTACTCTTTGTAATGCCTAGACGTGGCTGCAGTCAAGCATTTGGGACCTGGCTGCGTGATTGTCAGAGAAAATGTAAATCTTTCCTCTCGCGGTTGGCGGAGCAGACTCTCCAATGCACAGGTTTGTATACCATATATTACTGTTTAAAATACTGTGGTGTATCTCTCAAGTGGTTTACACACTGTGTAACTCTGCTTTTCCTCATAGACACTAATGCCGGAATTATTATCTGTTTTTGATTCATCTGTGTACCAGTCTTGAGTTATCAGTTTTCCCCCTTCACCATTTCTCCACTCGTCTCAATTCAAGAAGATTTTTCATAGGAGATCCTGTGGTTCTGATTACCGTTTTTATACTAGTCTGTCCCGACCCGTGGTGAGATCTCCAGTTGTTAGTATATCTGAGTGTGTATGCTCCCAACCTTGCCTCTACCATGATAAAAATACTAAGGGAAAGTATGTTTGGCATGCTCTCTGTCGGGGTGCTATTAATAGCTCCAGTTACACACAAGCATGCTAGTCGCTGAATTCTTGACAAATCAGCTGTCGCGTGCCTCTGTGTAACTTTTGGCCGCCAAAGTATAGAGCCATAAGTTATCAGTCAAACGTTTGACTTATAATTTTACACTGATCACATATAGGAAATTTTAATTCCGTATTTTTCACTTTACTTAGTTTCTCCCTCGTAATCTGCAGTAGGTCTTTTTAATTAATACTACCATAATGGATGTTTCCCTCTTTTTTTCATGATTACGAGAAGTGTATGCTCCTGGTTATGCTTACATAGAAGTAACATTAAACAGCTACTTATAACGTGTTTTATTTTCACTACGGGCTTATTGTTTTTCCTGGTTATTCAAACCCATGAAAGAGTTATCTGACGCATCCATCGCCGTGTCTTTGATCAATAATTTCTTTACTACTTTCTATGCTAGATTTTCTATATCTGCTGAGCTCTTGTTTGCTAAAACCAAGGTTTTCATAATGGTATAGTGTATAAAACAGTTACTTTTGAACATAACGAGCCGCCTCGTGTATCAATTGCGTCATATTGCAACGGTACTTTCGGGATTCCGGGGATTTAGATAATTAAATGAAAACACCAAGTAACAGTGACAACTACATCTAAACATGAGTCATCTATAAATAACATAACAAAAATTGATTAAGTAGTATTTGTACCACGGAAGATCTAAATTGCGAACGCTAAATGATTGAAAGTAATGTTTGTCTAAAATGTGTGTGTATAACTTATTTTTTGTACTCGCTTATCAAAACATGTCATTTCACGATTCGATTTGCGTGCGTGAAAAGCCACTTTAAGTATTAGTGCGTCAAGTAAACTTGGTAATTACTGTAACTTGTTTAATTTAGCGACATTTTAAAATCATAAATCCCTAACCCTAATAGCTGACCAGCTCGTTGTTTTTCCGTGAAAATAATAAAACGACATGAAGCAGAAATGGTTATATACATACATATATGTCGAAGATATATAATTCAAAGTCCGAACAGCAACCAATATTGTATAAATTACATTTATTCATTCGTTTCAGAAATTGAAACAGAACAATTTAGGGTTTTAATTTTGTATCGAATTTTCTGAATTTGATAATTTTAAATTAAATGTCACTTCAAATAATCAATACTGACAACTCAATTTTTTTAAATTAATATCAAGAGATTGGTAGTGTGTCATAAATGAAAACGTATTTAACGATAGCTATTATTAAACTACTCGTACAAAAAATATTGTACAAACTTTGTGCGTGAAACATTTCACGAATTCGTGTGTATAAAGCGGCTCGCGCTTTAAACTGGCCACTCATTCGCGAAATATATGTTCACGCACTTGGTTCGTAAATAACTATCCTATGCTCGAAAAGTTTGCGATAATTCTTTATCGAAGAAGTATAACAGTATGAAAAAATTCGTACAAGAAATCGCAAAAAATCGAGGATGAAAAGATATGTGGCTTCTGATTAAATTTTCTTTCTTGCGGAATATAAAGATTCCAAACGTTTCCAGTATGCGTGAGGTTGAAACGTCGAGCTCGTCGTATATTGGAAACTTTGATAAAATAGATAAACAAAGCGGTC
Organism: Popillia japonica; assembly: GCA_004785975.1. Classification (NCBI taxonomy): domain Eukaryota; kingdom Metazoa; phylum Arthropoda; class Insecta; order Coleoptera; family Scarabaeidae; genus Popillia; species Popillia japonica. The sequence goes on from SMLS01065048.1 coordinate 13,928, forward strand.
AGATAAAAGGAATCTTCCCTTTTGATATTCATGAATATCAATCTCACTTTCAGATTTATTTTTGAAATATTAAAGATCCGACAGCACCGACGTTCTTGATCGTGTTTCCCGACTGCCAAAAGGAAAAACTTGAATCATTTATTACGAAATCTCTGTCGCAACTGTGTCGCTCGATTCTCATCTTTCATGTGCGCGCATGGGAAGATCACAAAGGGGACAAGCCTAACAACATTGCAATCAGGATAAAAGAATATATGTATGAATGTATACTTAAAAATATGCGAGTCACATACTTTGATGTTACTTGTGAGCTTGGTATGATGGGATATGGTAGGAATGGTAAGTAAAGCCATTCTATGAAAAAAGAAAATAGATAATACACCAACATATATGTACGTAAATAGAATCTGAAAGGTTTCAGCTTCAGAAGACATTATTTGAATAGATAAAACCGGATTTTGGATCGGTAGCTTGAGCGCATATTGGGAATATTACCGTCCTTGTACTTAGACATATATAGAAGGAATAAAAATAAAAATTTCTTCAGTTATTTGTGAATAGGTTAATAGAACTATATAGAATATAAACATTTACTTATAAATACTCCTTATGGAGTGAACTCTGTTTTGTATGTACTGTTAAAACGTAAGTAGCATACTAGCACACAAGAGTGTATTATACCTTTTCGAAACCCGATTTGGTTGTAGCTCAGAAAAATAGTTTTCCAAAGTACTTCGCAAAGACGTAGACTAATATTCTGAAAATGCTATAAATTTGTATGTACAAGATACATACAAACGTATCTCTCTGTACATCAGGAACTTCGTTAGCTTACTTGTGAGGTGTTGAAAACTGCAAAATTGTAAACTGTAACAAATCAATGTGTCATTACATAGTAACGAGGAAGCAATAGTGTTACCAGCGTATAGAGTTTATTATACTATCAGGATAACACGCTATGGAGTATTAGGGAAAAATTAACCTTTGTTGATAGTCGCTAAGCTTACGTCGACTATTCCTGCCAGAACTTTACAATTGAATAAGTATAAATAGATAAGCGATTTTCTTATGTTTTGTACTATATGATTCAAAATACTTTTTATAAGCGGGGGCTATGGATTACATATATTTGAAAAACGTATGGCTTAGCTTAATATCATTTATCGACTTACCTGTCAAATGTGATTAATTTTAAATGTCAGAATTCTGGTTAGCTTGAATGTTATATTGTCGTTGACAGTATAGAAGTCAACCATGTTTACAGGACTTTCGTTTGAAATATCCAGACGTAATAATGGATGGAACATTCGTTACCTGGTAAATACATTTCGAGACACTGGAAGTGTTTAACAAAAGAAAGGTAGTGACAGACATACGTACAAAGAAGATCTATTATTTGCTAATACATTATTTTGACATTTAAAATTAATTGCATTTGACAGAGCGAATCAGATTCTGTCTGACGCGTTGTCAACGCAATGACTGTCACTGACCTAACGACTTCGACTGCTTTATTGGCTCGTCTGACAGTCTAACTTAAGCCATGCGGTTTCAAAATATACATAATCAGTTTATTACGTAAATACCATTTTTCTAATTCAATGTAATACGTTACTACTAACGATAATACAACAGTTCAGCTAACCAGAATTCTGACATTTAATTAATTAATCACATTTGACAGATAAGTAAATAATATTAAGCTAAGCCACCGCTTATAAAAAGTATTTTGAATCATATAGTATAATAGAAATAACCAAATATTATCCGTTCAGTATCGTAGACCGGTAAAATATTGACTTCTTTAGGATGAAGTGTTCATCAAACACGACTTGTTTTTGTAAATCTCCAAACTTTCAAAAACATTTACACATTAAGAATTACTAATCGTCGTGTTTAATGGACAGTTACATTTTTAATACCAAGTTTATGATTCGCTTTGCATTAATTATGAACAACAAAACAAACTAACATATTGTATTTTATATACAAAGCCCACGTGATCTCTGACGTAAGATGACGTAAATAATACGTTCGTAAAAGAATCAATATCCCTGTGCTGTCTAGCCAAAGTCGATATTTGACAGTTTTTATACGCCTCTATTTGCCTCGTTGTTTTCACCTTTATTTTATTCCTGCATTTTCGTTACTTACAATTAGTTCTGATTATTTACAATATAAATCAAACCTGTAACATTTTAATTGTCAATCCATTTATAAAAATTTTTGCGGGAGATTTATTTTTAAATATTACCGTACTGTCAAATGGGTTGCATATATAAAAGCGGTCACGCGGGTTTTGGTATTAAATGAAAGCACTGTATATTCAATAATGTCGTGTTGCTCGTCCATCCCTCATCCTCGCCGCGAGAACTACTATGTCGGGCTACGGTTTCGACGATCTCCTTGAAGTTTGTCTAACTTGTCGAGTTCATTAGGTTTGTTCTAACAGGAATACGAAACTATCAGTAACAGTTGCAAACTATCAGGATTCTGCGCATTAGTAATTTTGCCGTTCCAACAAACCAAACTACAATTTGCAAACTGAAATTTGGTGTTCCAAGTAAATTAATAATCAATTGGAAATTGTTTGCTGATAGTCACAACAATTTTCGAATTCTTTGCTGATTTTCAGAGTCTGTACTTTACGCATGCGTAGCTTACTTCATTTTAGAGTGGTAGTTTATAATTTCGAGGTTAGTAGTTAATCATTTGAAACGACCTCTTTGACAACTCAAATTTTGTATATATCGGAAAGATTTTTTGTATCTTAAATTCAATTTCTTTACAGCAAAAAATAAAATTTCAAATAGTTTTTTAAAGCGTTCCAACAAGGACAAATTGCAGAAAATTAATTTCTGACTGTACATGCCCACTAAAATAAATCTACAAACTATCACAAACTGTATGTTGAAACAAACCTCTTATTTCCATTAGTTCATATTATTGTTGTTACTTATTTTATGTTTGATTTTATTTTTAAATAGGTCATATGGCAGCTATTTTTATTGAGTTTGTTGTTAAACTTTGTCTGTATCTGTTTTGAAAATACCTCTCGCTTCTCAAGTGTGAAACCCTTCGCATTGTGTAATCATGAACTTGTCTATTCGTGTATAACTTGGTTCTTAGTTTTATTTTTTTGTTTGCTATTTTATGTAGGAGGAGTATGTTGTGGCACATCTGCCATTAATGTATTTGTAAATTAGAAATTTTTCCAATAAATCATCAAGATTTTCTTATCGAATCATACTTTAGAACTGGTGTAAAATTAATAAATGGAGTTTTCTTTGCAGCCTCGTTCAGCCTTATTTCACAATTGGTTTCTTAATATTTCTAATCAAGCACTAGACCAAAAGGTCTTATACATTTAGACTCATGGACAGGTCACTGTCCTGAGTCTTTGAAGAAGCAGGTTCCATCCAACAAAAATGTTGAAGTGCTGATAATAGCAAAGAAAACAACAGGGATGATTCAACCACTCGACGTCTAGGGATTTCGAATATGGAAGGGATTTATACGACGATTTTTTAACTTGGTTCTTATCTCAAATTGTGATGTTAATTTGCATTTGCGAAATAATGTTATAAGATTGCAATCATTAATACATAATCAGTTGTCGTCCTTTAAATATATTAATTTGTTTGCATATGCCTGATACAAGTCCGGCTATATAGAGAATCCATCTGGACCATTCGAACATCCCACGAATTTTGCTTTCTCAAATCAAGGCCTTCCGTTTTCTCCACATTGCTTTCAATGTGATACTTTTGGATTCATTCGATGTTCTTTCATTCCATACTACTATAACCAACCTTAGCATAAGACAGTGGCGCTTAAATGCAACACCCTGTATATACCGCATTCAGGTGTACTGAACGACCTTCCGAATAAATACGACTTTTGCATTGAATTTGTGTTTGTATCTATTTCCGTTTTGACATACAGATGTGAAAGTTGGGTGCTGAACGATCGAACTAGGAGCAAAATACAGTCAATGGAGATGAGATACTTAAGAGCAGTGGCAGGTTTTACACGTAAGGACAAGATAAGGAACGAGCAAATAAGAAAACACCTAAAAGTAGAGTCGATTTTAAAGAGTATTGAAAGACAGCAGTTGAGATGGTTTGGACATCTAATACGCATGGACGGACAAAGACAGACCAAAAGAGTATGGTTAGCTAAATCTACACAAAGAAGAGGAAGAGGCGGACCAAGGAGAACGTGGGAACAAGATATAGCTGAAACCTTAAGGAAGAGAGGAGTAACCTGGAACGAGGCAAAGAGAATGGCGAAAGACAAGAGAGCATGGGCCAAGTTTATCTATTGTAATTGAGTGCTAATTTTGAATGTGTATACCTTTACACCCTACGGGTAATTAAGGTTTCTGATTATATATATATATATCTATTTCCGTTCAAGAATTAAATCAAGAAGACTGGAAATCTGCGAATTATTGCAGGGGTGCTTCACCTTCTCAGAGTGAATTTCAGCACAAACAATTTTTTTTATTTTCAAGTCTGAAGATACTCTACTGACCTACCAAGTTTCATTAAGATCTGGATTTGGCACACGGGAACCTTCGTTGATAGAAACGCAAGCATTAGAATCAGTAGAAAAACTCCTTTTCAATTATTTAATCGTAAAACAGAGATTGACACGCCCGCCGGATGTTTTCTTGCATAAACAATGGTACCGTAACTAAGACATGGTCTAGGTCTAAATCATACACAATACCTACCATTTCAGAAATGTTTAATAACTTACGATATGCACTAGTAATTAGCAGTAGTAATTGGAAGAAACCGTAGTGTATTTACTGCTCGGTAATCGACCACCACATCGTGGAAAGCCTGCCAGCTTTGACTAAAAAGTTGTTGATTTTTGTTGATTTTTACAAAAATATACTATATATTTATATATATTGTTTATAAATGTATAATGTGTTAATTAATTGGCTTCGATAATGATGATAGGAGAATAGCTGGCTAATGCACAGTTAATTAATTTGACAAATGGAATGAATCGATGTTCCATCGAGCGGAAAATAAGTTAAAACTATTCACGGTATAAAATATTCAGTCAGTTAATGGAACTAATTCCTTAATTCCATGATTTATTTCCACAGGTAACTGTACTTACGTAGGTAATTTGTGACTTATGGATTAGATATGTAGGTACACGTGAATATCGCATATTTTATAGAATGATTCGGTATACCATAACAGTGTGTACCAGCTAGTATTACTGTTGTGTTTGTGTGTTTCGAATTATTAGTAACTGTTATAAATTTCCTTTACTCAGATGCATGCGGAATTCTAATGTATTGTTTTATTGAACTGTGTGTTTTGATTTGATCCTATATCCTTGTCCGGACTTACGCTGGCTTCCCGGGAACTGGGCCGCCTACCGATGCTGTATAAATGACGCCACCAAATACCGATGTCGATGGGAATTTATGGTCGTGCATTCTTCGGCATTGAACGGATTCGTCGTTCGTTATTAGAGTAACATTTTTCTATTATTAAATTCCTGGTGGGACTTGACACAGTTCCTCCTTTTTGTGGTTCGTCAATAGAATATGAATTTTGAATAAATCTTCCACCGCAAATCAATTAGTGATAAATGAGAATCTAATATCAAATCATGAATAACATATTACGACGAATGTTCAATATACATATATGAATATACCAATTGGTTTTACAATAGACAGTGTTCATCTAGTTAGGCCATAAGTATATCGAACGAGTCAATGGACTTAATAATCATTTTAGCCTACTAATTGGAATCAGCAAGTAAGTCAAATTGTTCTACTAAAATTAAATTCTTTTACGTACAGTTAACCGATTATATAAAAATAAACGTGTATACGGTCCTCTCAGTATTATTGGCAACCCAACTGTCCTACATTTATATTTAAGAACGCGAATTCACTCCGCACTTCGCCAAAATACGTATGTATGGTACATACATATGTTGCGAGAGCAGTACGTTTAAATATATTTGCGTGTGTTGCTTTTGTTCATTAGATTGTTTCGTTGTTCCTAAACGTATGAACATAAGGGAAGTATTATCTGAGAATTGTTTTTGAATTTAAAGACGTAACATTACTGTCAAATGTTGAGTTTGACGATATATCTTAAAGTATTTTGCTAAAAATATTACAAAATCTATCAAGGCTGGATACCTAAACATGCTAGATCTCCAAAAAGAACTTACGGAAAGAACGCAATACATCAAAGCTAAATCAAAATCAGCTCTACAAAATTATAGGAAGAAATGGTGACAATTATAGAATTATTTAAAACTGCTGGTGGTACGAATAAGTGAAATCTAGGAAATAAACCGTTTATACTCAAATCAGTGAGCTAAGCGATTGCCGCACGTGAAGCGGAGTGCGACTCCGCAATGCGGCATTGAAAAAATATGGCCAATAAAATTTATTGTTTATGGTTTGGTTAGGCGCACCGCAGTTACATACTGGTGAGGTTTCTATGCCCCATTTAAACATCATGTCTCGATATCTACAAAGAACCACTCTAAATCGGTTCAATGGGCTCTATGTCTGACGGGGAAGTTCCAGCCGCGGGTGCTACTTGCGTAATAATGTTTTTAACTCCGCTACAGCCGGCGACAAAGTCAAGTCAATTGGAGTACAAGTTGAAGTTCTCTCCCAGTTCACTATCTCTCCGACTGGAAAGAGAGCTCCAAGACGATTTGGTAGAAGAGCACAGAGGGTTTGCTGAAGTGGGCGAACATTCTCTTGACCGTTAACCTTTACTCACTCCCCGTGAGCGGCCTTCGTTATGCGGAGTTGAGGAGGCACTATATTGATAAGAATTAGAAGTCATACTCTAGGAGTGGATCTCAATGTGCCTGTTTTGACTCTCATTGCTCGGTTGAGTTGGACATCTATTTCATTGGTATAGGTAACTTTATACCAACGAAGGCGCACAATATTCAACAACGGAGTAAGTTAAAGTAGCGGTGATTGTGAACGTGTCTCGTGTGGTTTATCACGAGCTTCCAGCAAGTTTGCCAAGAATGTTGTTCTTTGATTTAAGGTACTGGGCTGCCCTCGTCAAGTGCTGCGTTAGTGACCTCCCTAGCGTGACCTCAGGTATATAGAACAGGAGTTGTGTCTTACTTCCTCTTCACCGAATTTGACATCGAGGTCTTTGTGGGCTAGCTAGTTAGTAAAATGGAAAGTGCTTACTTCCGATTTTGGAGAGTTAGGTTTCAGGCACCACTACATTTAGTGTATAATCTTAAGAACCTTTGGGAGTTGGCTGCTTCCCTCATCCAGTGATGGATACTGGGTTGCTGAGGTTACATCGTCAGTGTAGATGAATTTCCTTGATGCTGTATTGGAGAGTCATTGAATGAACACTAAATTGATATTTGAAAAAAGTGTTTTCTGATATTTTGCATAAATGTCTGCTGTAGCAGTTTTTTTTAGAAAAAACTACAAAACGTCCGAATCAAATTGCAAAAAGTAAAGGTATTCATGAAGCTTAACAATAGGCAAATGCAAATATGTAAAAATATACAGGGTGTTCAATTTAAAATAACAAAGTTGATGTCTGGTACAACCGGAAGCGTTAGAAATCGAAAACTATTTTAGTTGAAGAGAACACAGTTGATTATAAGTAATTCTAAATTTTCACATTTATATTTTGGCTAGAGCCCCATAAACTTCTAATGAACGGTCTCGCTGAGACAGCCTGTATGGTATATCCAAACATATATGTCTGTAACGTGAAATTGCAATTTGTCGGGTGGGGCAAAACAACCTCCCTAGTTTTTAAGGCGAATTAAAAAAAAGTAGTAGAGATAGAAAACAATTATTTCAATATAATGAAGTAGTAACATTTCCTGTTTTAACTTATCTGCAAGTGTTGTCCTTCATTATCTACACACTGCTGCAAGCGATCTCTGAAGTTTCTCATAACCCTTACGAGCATTTCTGCAGGTATACGATGTTTATAAACCTCTGCTTTGAGATAACCCCACAAAAAAAAGTCGCACGGGCTCAAATCTGGCGAGCGCGCGGGCCACGGAATATCGCCTCTCTGGGAGATCAGGCGCGCGGGGAATATATTGCCTCAAAACCAGCATTGACGGTCGCGCTGTATGAGCTGTGGCCCCGTCCTGCTGAAACCAGACATTCTGGAGACCAAGTTGTTCAAGAGCAGGGGCAAAAAAATTCTGAAGCATGCTCACATAGCGCTCAGAATTAACCGTAACTGCTCGATTTCCCTCTTCAAAAAAGTAAGGCCCGATGATCCCTATTCGGGAAACTGCGCACCAAACTGTGACACGATCACTATGTAGTGGCTTCTGGTGAATCACCCGCGGATTGTTTTCGCTCCAATATCGAAAATTTTGTTTATTTACACAGCTAGAAACATGAAAATGTGCCTCGTCACTGAAGTACACAATCATGTCATTCAGTAGATTTTCGATCATTTCATTACATGCCACAATTCGACTATGCCAATCACGTTCTGACAATTCTTGGACAGTGAGCATCTTGTATGAATGAAGATTAAGGTCTTGATGAAGAATTCGTCGCATAGTGCGATTAGAGAGGCGAAGTGCGGTCGCATGTTTGCGAGCGGAGCGTGTAGGTGATCGCAAAATTGAGCGTCTGACTGCCTCTATGTTTTCGAGTGTTCGAGCAGTTCGAGGTCGTCCACCTCTCTTCCTGACAACAGTTACTGCTTCCCGAAAGTTTTTTACCCACAATGTAATAGATTTTCGGTCCGGAATTGCTTGACGACGGGGAATTCGGAATCGAATACGGAAAGCGCGCTGGGCGACGATTACAGACTCGTTTCCGCGTATGTATGCTTCCACAGCGAAAGCGCGCTGCTCGTTCGTCCACATTATGTTTACGACTGAAACCTTTTGTGACACAAACGTCATATCTACCTGCCGTCATATATGTCATCTCCACCCTTTTACGACCTCTGCTCGCTTTACAATTTTCTATTGAAACTAGGGAGGTTGTTTTGCCCCACCCTGTATAAGTAGGCACACACAGAAGGAATACTCACAGTAGAACTGAAGTTAAATAGTAAAATTACAACAATAATAGCAGTGTATGGCCCTACTGAAGATGAGAGGGCATAAATTAAGTACATGTTCTGGGAACAACTAAACGCAATAACAGAAAGTGGTCAGGCGATATTTATGTGGCCGGAGATATGAATAGCAGAGTGGGAAAAGAGGAAGATGGTACAGACGCGATGGGTAAATATGGAGAAGAAAAAAGAAATAATAACGGAATGCGACTGATTAACTACTGTCGATTAAATAATTTGCTAATAACCTACACCTTCTTCCAACATAAAGAAATCCACAAGTCTACGCGACAAGGACGAAACCCACTAGAGAAATCCATAATAGACTATATACTAGTAGAAAAGGAAAAAAGAAAAATAGGGAAAGACGTGAAGCTGATGCGCGGTCCTTTAATCCACAGTGATCATTACCTCTTAATGGCAAAAATAAAGAAAGAAGGAGAGATGGAGATAAAAAAGAAGAAAGTGTAAAAAAGCATGAAACTATAAAAACCTACAAACTAAGGGCAGGGGAAACAGCCAGAAAATGTAGGGATAGTGGAGGATCTGTGGACAATTTTACGTGACATACTTCTGGAAACAGCAGAGCAGGTGTGTGGCGCGATAGTAGTACATAATAAAAAAAACAAAGGGCATGGTGGAACCAAGACATAAAACAAGCTATAAAATTAAAAAAGACTACATAAATGGATACAATATCTGGGAAATAGAACGGAGGCCAGATACAAAGCATACAAAAAACAAAGACTTATCTATAGTAACTAAATTAGCGAGAGAAAGTAAAGTAAAGGGTTGGACGGAATTTGGGAAAAAAATGGAAGAAAACAGCTAGACCAATCGAAAATTATTTTATAAAATACAAAAATATCAAAGGAAAAAGAAAACAAATCGAAGCATGACAGTAAAAAATAAGGAAGGAGAAATATTGACACACGATAGAGAGATAATGGAGAGGTGGAAACAATACTTCCAGGAGCTATTGTGCGATGGACAGAAAGACCACAAGCAAAGTGAACAACGACAAAACGGAAGATAACGAGGAAACAGGTGAGCAAATTACAAACGAAGAAACAAAAGAAGCTATACAAGCACTGAGAAACGGTAAGGCGCCAGGGCATGATAGAATCACAACAGAAATGCTAAAGAACATGGGCAACAAAGGATTAGCACTATTCACCAAAATCTGCAATAAAGCCTGGGAAGAAGGAGTAACCCCCAAGGATTGGCAGATGGGGGTAATAATTGCCATTCACAAGAAAGACGATAGAAGAACTTGTAGCAACTACCGAGGGATAACTTTACTAAGCACAGCTTTAAAGGCATACGAAAGAATATTGGAGAAAAAACTGAAAGAATACACAGGGATGACACTAGAAGAATCGCAAAGCGGATTTAGAAAAGAGAGAAGCGTACACGATCATATTTATACAACAAGAGATAATACAGAAAACAGTACTAAGTAAGACAAAAACATTCCTGGCGTTTGTGGATCTGGAAAAAGCCTTCGACCGTGTTCAAAGAGACAAACTATTACCGCAATCAGGTATTACAGCCTTGGAAAACGGACGGAAATCAGGATAGAAGGAATCGTTTGGCAAATCCTAGGGTTTAGCAAATAAAATAAACATTAAAAATCCCATTTTAAATATAAGTAAATTTCAAATACAAATCCTTTAATACACTTGGCGTCCTTTTTTTCTTAAATCGACAAGTCTCTCGTGACGGCTAGAGACATACTGACTTTTCAAATTTTTCTCGGAAAGCTTTTTTTCATTGGAGGAAATGAGGAAAACAAATTTTATAATGACATCTTGAAGAAAAAAATTATTAATGGACCAATTTTCGTTCTTTTACTTTTGTGTTAGTTTTCTACTAATGAAATTGATAACATTATTAAATTATATGTTTTCAGACACCTATTTTGGTCGATTATCTTGACATATGACCTTATAGAGTGGTTTTTCTTAATAATAACGAATTTCTATGCTTTCCAACCTGGTTTAATCTGTCTGCTACCCGGGCTCTTCCTACAATCCGACCATCCTAGTCACATTGGCCCGAACAACAGCTAGATCTCCCCGAGGTTTTCCAGCTGGTCTAAAATACTTAATTCTACCTAACCCCTTTGTACAAGTATTTTGTTAATTTCAATAATAATAAAATAGTGCGTATGTTGTCTCTATACAATATATTTATATTTAACAAATAGATGTTTCGAGGAAAAGTGTTTACCATATTATTGGTATATATAAAGCTAGAGGACTAATTTGACCACCATTAAAATGAGTTGGAAGAAAGGCGCTGCTATCTACACATGACGATAGTATTAAATACATGATAAGAAGAATTACACATGGCTTTTTGACGATGGAGTAGTGCCTACATTACAGAAAATCTTAATAAAAATAAGGGAAGATCAAAATACACCTCCAATGAGTCGTTCAACCTTGTATAAATTAATGAAGATGCTTAATATTAAGAAAGTTTTGATACTAATTATTTAAGTGTTGTATATCGAGGGCTTCAAGTCAGAGGGGCGTATCAACCATTTTGTGCAAATTTGAGCAACTGGGCGTATAAACTGGATTTTATCATTCTCACGTCAGTACAGAGCGGCGTATGATTTGGGTGACCAGTTTGCGCGCATTTACAAAAACTAACTAGGCGCCAAAGATGTATTAGGAATCTAGTCAGAGAGGCGTTTCCTGTAAAATTGAAGTATTGGTTGATACGCCCTTCTGACTTGAAGCCCTCGATATAATACAAAGTTTGTATTTACAGATATTTAAAACGTAATCGTAAAACTTTACTGCTCGAAGGTGATGACATTGTTTTGTGGAGACGAAAATATTTTTACTAATGGTCGGTTGGTAAAGTGAACATTTCCTACAGTCAAATAGGTTAGAAAACGCGTTATTAGGTATATACCAAGGTAGGTAATAGCACTTTATCGGCTAGCTTAAGTATGTCACTTTGCTGGCTAGCAAGAAACGAGCACCATCCAGTCTATTATTTAGATGAAACATGGCTCAATTAAGAGCACCCAAGAGCAAACATGTGAGTAGATGTTAATGTTACAACACGCAGGCAAGCATTTATAGGTGGTGGGTTACTACTAGAAAAACAGTCGATTACCACGATGAAATGGATGCAAATGTTTTTGCGGAGTGGTTCAATAATATGTTGAAGAAATTACCTGATAATAGTGTTATTGTAATGGATAATGCATTTTACCATAGCAGAAAAAGGGAAAAAATACCAACAACTTTTACACAAAAGCGGAAATGCAAAAATGATTAAACAAATCCCGTTTGCGATTAGAGTTGTTGGAAATAATAAATCATCACAAAGAAGGTTACAGTGTATACGGAGTGGACGAAATGGCAAAACAGAGTAATAAAATTGTACTTAAATTGCCACCTTACCGTTGTGAATTGAATCCTATTGAATTAGTTTGGGACAAATAAAAAATGAAGTAGCTGCAAAAAGTAAAAGCTTTAAAGTAGCTGAAGTGAAAAACCGTTTATTAACCGCTATTATAAATGTAACCCTAGAAACGTGGATAAAATGTGTAGAACATCTGATTAGAGATGAAGACAAAATATGCTTAATAGATGATGTGGTGAAGCGATTTATTATTTCGTTTGCAAATGATGGCACAACCGACAGCGATATGGACAGTGATAGTGATTCTGTTGAAGAACTGTAACTGATTATGTATTTAAAATATAACATAATTATCGTAGTTTGATGGAAAAGCTAGTGCTTCTTTCTATTGTAATTTATAATGGTATATAACATCAATTTTAAATTTCTG
>SMLS01065049.1:0-51865 GCA_004785975.1 Popillia japonica
AAAAAAAAAATAGAGTTCGAACAGATGAAGAAGGTACGGCGCTTTAAATTATCGGGTTTCGCGCGGGTACGCGATGGAATGCTGACCTCATATTTCTCATAGCGTCGGTCGGGAATTTTTCGGACGTTTTGTCAACGTTATTGAGTTATTGCTGATGCTGTAGATTGCGGCAGATAAATTGTTTAGCGATGTGTATCGTTCAAAAATGTTTCGCTAAAGTCATCCATCATTCGCGTGTTTGTTAGCGATGGCTTTCAGACAAAAGAAAGGTTGCGCTTTTTTATTTTATTTTCGGATGAATCAAAATGGTAACGTGGCATGTAAAAAAATTGGCTTAAAGGGGAAATGGGTCAAAATGAATGCTTATTGGTGGTTAATCACGTTAGGCAGTTTGTTAGCTGTATTTTTGTGCATTCAATATGGAGAGTATAGAGTTGTTTTTAAAGCGGAAGAATGGGAAAACTGGTTGACATATGAGACAAAAATCTTCAATAAGCAATTCTGTAACATGACTTGTGAGCTTTCCACCTACTCACAAAAGAGGCTAAGTCTTCTGAATATCACATGGAGAGGGAACGTATTGGAAGACACTGAAAAACCAAAAGATCTTGGAGTTGTGTTGGACACATCCCTCATATACAAACACCATTTCATTAAAACAAGAAACAAATGATGTCCAGAAATACCCTCCTTGCTGGTAAACGAATTCTTATCTTTCTGGACACAAGTCTGTGTTTTCCACCTACTCACAAAAGAGGCTAAGCCTTCTGAATATCACATGGATTGGGAACGTATTGGAAGACACCGAAAAAACCAAGATATCTTGGAGTTGTCTTGGCCACATCCCTCATATACAAAGACCATTTCATTAAAACAAGGAAAAAATTATGTCCAGAAATAACCTCCTTGCTGGTATACGAATTTTTCTCTTGCTGGACACAAGTCTGTGCTTTCCACCACAAGAGATTAAGCCCTCTGAGCTCACTGAAAAATCAACATACATATCTTAGAATTGTCTTGGACACATTCCTTATATACAAATACCATTGCATCAAAAGAGGGCAAAGAGTTATGTCCAGAAATACGCTGTTGAGGAAGCTAACAAGTACTGATGGGGTGCAAACTTATTATTTCTTAAAAGAACAGCAGAAGGAATGTGTTTCTTTACAGAGGAGTAAGTACGTTTGTCCTGTATGGAATAGACCCAGTCATGTCAAAAAATTAGACATTGCCCTAAACAAAACGTACCATATAAGTAAGTAACTGAATGTGTGAGAGCAACCCCGGTTTCCGCTTTCTATGATGCAGTAGGCTTCGCGAGTCACCCTATTGGACGGAATGCAACAGAATTCACAGAGATATTCAAGCAGACTGTTGAGGTGCGGTTCTACAGAGAATAACAATAGGCAAGGAGATTACAATCGTGTAAAAGCTTCCTGAAGTCTATAACTGAGGAACCGATTGATGTGGCCAAGAAGGACTTCATCTTCAGTGGAGTACTTTGAAAACCCTTACCCAAATTAGAACGAGAGTCGCCCCAGTCAAGATTAATATAGTAAGATGAAGGCAAAACGATGCTCCAGGCGCTCTATGGCTAACTTAATGTTATTGATCATCTTCGTTTGATGGCCAAAGAAAATGCTCTAGACGTTGTCCAGTAGTGAGCTAAACAATTCTGAGCTATAGATCTGGACACCAACCAGTAAAAAAGTACCAGCAAGCTAATGACTTCAAACACGATACCAAGTTGTTTAAAAAATTATTTCCAGGTAAAATCTGCTGGAAGGGTTCTGTATTTAATAGAGTGGAGACTTCAAAGCCCTGATTGCAGTTCAATAAAATTACAATCCAATCACTTGGAATATGAACATCTCCCTCTAGCAAAGCAGTATTCTGAAATGGTCTCAGCATCTTTGGAATATTATAGACGAGTCATATCTAGAACGATTAATTCAAAGGATGTCTCGTATCTGTCAAGCAATTTTGTAACGGAATCAAATTTTTGTATAGTGCGACTAAACTTATGGACGATAGTGTATGTATGCGTATGAGGGAATTATTTCTTAAATCAAAATTTTATGTTACCTGCGTAGAGTTACGTCATTTAGTATGAAATACAGTGGACGGGTAGGGTGGATTGGTAGACTATATAAAAGTCTATATATTATAACGAGAGCATATTACCAATAAACAAACGTTAGTAAATATGTATATTATTTGTGTCACATGAGTTCTTCGGAAACCAGCAATCATTCATAGCTGCAAACAATAGCCAGTACACAATTATATCAAATACAATTGAACGATGAAACAATACTTCTTATACGATTTATTATATTATCAATCATTTGTGAACAATTTTTATTACAAGTACGTCATTCCATGAAATCTATTTTAAATATGCGTAGAACGAAGTTTACTGACATTAATTATCATTAAGTTATTCACTGTGGTTACCACTGTGTTACCAGCTGCGATAAAATCCATCAACAAGTGATCTACATACATAGGGAAAATGCGTATTCCGGTATAAATGACGGAATCAAATTCGTAACTGTGGTAGCTGTTAAATAAGATTTAGATAAATAAAAGCATAAAAATTGCACCAGTCAGTATACAAGCAACATACCATTGAAAAATTAATCTCTGGAAAATAATCAAGGAGTTTTTGGTATCAACACTAACGTGCTTTAACCCAACATCAGGAAAAATATTTGCGTTCAGATTCTATGTACATAGTTTAGAAAAAAAGTGATGCTCATTGCAGCTTCTTCAAGTTGTTGACCAAATTTCAAAAATACAACTTGCAAGTTTAAGAAAAGAGGGTGATCCGAAAAATGCTATTTTAATCTTTTTCTTTGACTAATTTATACATAATTTCGTAAACGGGAGACTAACACAAGAAATGCACTTTTTTTGTTAATTATTTTGCAAAAAATCTCTCAAACGTTTCAGAATAATGCTGAAGCAATTCTAACGAAATGTTCTTCCATCCACCCCGTTTTAGTTTCGAAATTAATCCCTTGACAGTTATTTCAGGTTGATTTCTGCTAGTAGATTGCTCTAAGTTTCCGGAAACTTAGACGGAACTTTTAATGTGGACCTAAAGATAATTTTTTGGCTTAATTTTAAAATTAAAACTTTGATATGATGCTAAACAATTTAGAAGAACTTTCAAAATTTTAATTTTGTGCCCTTGATAAACGTAAAAAAACTTTTGAAACAACTTTTGAAACTTTCCAAACTTTCAGAAAAGGGGCTGACCTAAAAGCTGTAAACTTAGGAACAGTGTAGAACAATTCTAGAACAAAATTTTGTCCAACCACCTCAGCTCTCTTTGGAAATTGTGTTCTCTTGTTAGTTATTCCAATTTATTTTAGTTTTGTTCTACATTGTTGTAAGTTTTCAACAAAAACAACTAGCTGGAAAAGGCCTAAACTTTATATGTATAAAATTTTATAGAATAAATCTAGAACAATCTGGAAAAATTTCCAAAATTTGCTATTCAGAAAAAGGAGGCTGAAGTAAATTTTTTTCGAGTAATTTTTAATATCATTTTGTAAAACTGTGGAAACAATAGAGATAAAAATTCATATATTTGCAAACCAATTTGCACATGTTTCAAATTTTGAAGAAAGGGAGGCTGACCTAAAAATACCTTTTCTCGCTTTGTTTTACGATTAGTTTCTAGAATTTTGTAAACTATGGGAGCCTAAAACAATCTGGAAAATTAATTTAAATTTGTTTTTAATGTATTTTAATAATAACTTGGTACCCCTACAATTAGATATAATAATAATAATAATAATAATAATAATAATAATAATAATAGTCTTTTAGTCTTTGTATCTTTCGATTTCCAGATATTTTTCCACTTTCAGGTCAATTAAAGCACAATTGGATTAATAATCAATATTATAAAATTCTGGACAATGCTAAACGATATGTTTCAAATTGTCAACTTTACAAAAAGGGAACTGATTTGCTGTTTACAGTTTACCTTTATGTCTTCACTATACAATCAGATTTCGCATAAGTGTGATATTTTCTGTTCACTTCAGGAACTTCTCTCTGTCGATCGCTAGTCCATATTCCATAATTATAGCCTCTCTTTTTTTTTCTTTTTTCTTTCATAGGGTAACTTTGTATGTATTGATATATAATCAATTTAGGAATTAAGTGCTTATTCGCTTTGCTGCTACACAATGTTTATTATTACTTTATAGTTAGGATATACTTTGTTTATTGTTTTGCCATACTGTTTGGCAATAAATAAATAAATACATAAATAAATAAAACTTAGACCTTGACCTGTAACTTTGTAATACTAACTGTCATTCATTTTCAATTTAGTAAATCAGCCCAAAGTAGATCTGAATAAGTTTGTGTGATATTTTCTGGTGTATTTTCTGTAAACGTGAGAAATATTTCATGCCTATCTGTCAAATTGTCTTATACTATGGGTGTTATTGAATAAGATGTTTTACTAGCAATTTTACAGTTTTTTCTGTAGCTTTCTGCCAAAATAATTTTCAAATAAATAAAATTCTATTGTTCTAAATAACATAACACCCCCTCGAGTGACGTGTTGGATGTACAATGTGTTTGGAATTTGCCTAGTAGCAAGTAAAAATTGTTATTTTTAAAAATGCAGTTCTCAATTTTTTATAAAATCCGCCGGATATTACAGCATATATTTTTTATAACTGCCAATTGTCATTCTACATCGTAGCTTGAATTCACTAAATAAATACACATTTCCCGTATTTCTAATTTTCTACGATCGTAACTCAACGTATTCTATAGCTACAGTAAACAGGTCAACGACACCTCGGAATATCAGAAACTCATGCTTCATTTACTGCTACAAATAATTCCTTTCCATTTGTTAATATTTTTAGAACACAAACGCGGCCGTACATTTCTTGCAACGTTGTCGCTGATGGGACGGACGCGACTTGGTGATTTATTTTGCGTTTATCTTAATCAGATACGCATTATAGGTATTGAGATTATTGTGGAATTCATACGGAGTATTAAGCAGTTTTAAAGTTCGAAGAGGAGGCTGTTACGCTAATAATTTACACGGATAAGCATTTATTCACCGTGAAATATGAGGGGAGGCCATATACATAAATTTTTTACGAGTTCCTTCTAGTCGTACACGTATCCGGTATACAGATGGTGCGTTCTGTAAAGTAATAAGCTCTCCGACTGGACGGTATAAAATGCCACTTGTGTTATTTGTTATTCATGTAAAGTGTTTCAGCCAATGTTGTCGAATTCTTGTGAAGGTATGGCAGTACTACTTAAATAAATGTATATTTACTAAGTTACACGAGTTTACACACTATTCGCCATCTAATTTGGCTTTTACTATACTATGTAGCAGTGGAACAATCAATGGAATTATTTTTTATAATGTTGCAATTTTGCCAACCTGTTTTATCAAGGAAATGTATATAAAGAATAACGTCAAGAAGATAACCAAATGATATACATAATTAGATAATCCTAACTTATGTACAATTAGTAGGATTAGCAATCATTACGTTAGGATTATCTAATTATCGTTTGGTTAATGTAGTGACAGACGTTACTTCCCCTCTAACTGTCAAGAAGATAATAAACATACGGCAAAACATACCATAGTTTAGAAACACATAATTAGGAAAACAAAAACCATAAAAGCATTTAATTTATTAACCACAAAATGTAATGCCTAGACATTGTCGTGACTATAAATTCAGTAAATTGAATAATAAACATTCTTTTGTCTAGGAGACCGCATAATGTAATTGTTACGAAAGTTAACGTCAACATAAGCCACAAACTTCTATCATTGCTTGTAAAGACAACCGTAAATTTGACCACAATAGTTTCGTGTTTGAACTTGTGCAATAAATATCGCGCCTGCAAAAAATACAAGTTTAAGTAATTACATAATATTGAAGGTTGCTTTTACAAACGTCAAATTTTTGACAGTTGGCAAACATACAGATAACCTACATATATGTACATGAAAGATCTTGCATGTATGTACCAAGTGACTATAAATGTTTGTAACAAATACTTACTTTGGCAACACTGAAAATTTGGCTTGCCTGGTTATTCATGTATATACATAGGTACACCTTTGTAGGTTATGTCATTTGTATCATATGGATGCGTAATGCATGTTTGTTTACTGGTACCAGAAGGAAGATTTATAGAAAACGATGGATGAAACAAGTTTTTTTGAACGCATATTTTAAACGACTAAACAAAAATTATTCAAAGAATATGCTCAAAGTGTCGACCTTCCACTGCTAAACAACACTGTACTCGTCGTGATAAATTGTTAAATACATTAGTTAACATTTCAGGTCCTAGATTTGCTATTGCCTCCTCAATAGCGTTCCGTAACTATTGTAACCACTCGTTAACTCTATGTCATCCAATTGATTTCTAATGATTCCAAAATACTGGTTTGGTAGCGTTGATCAATAATCGTTTCTTGAAAGAATATCGGACCAATAATTCTTTGTCGTGACATTGCTACCCAAACACCGATTTTAACTGGATGCAATGACACTTGGATTAAGGTCTGCGAATTCTCTGCCGACTAAGTTCTGAAGTTCTGGGAATTAACATAACTAGACAGATGAAACCAAGCCTCATGCGAATAAAAAGTGATATTTTGTTGGTCAATATTATTATACGGATTGTTATTATACCAGTAACAAAACTGTGTTCGTAATACGAAATGTGGTGGGTGAAGTTGCTGAACAATTGTAAATTTATACTGATGTAAATATAAATACTTTCTTAGGATCTTATGTGTGGATTTATAGGAGAGTTCTGGAAAGGACGTAAGAAAGGTTAAAAGGGAATAATAATTGATAATGGGACTTTACCTATTTGTTGAGATAAACGACGGACTGAAATATGAGGATTTTCTGCAACACGTTCATTAACATTATTCAAAACATCAGGTGTAGCAACAGTGAGACGGCTAGTAGATTTACCTTTAGCCACATTACCGGTGTTCAAAAACCTTTCAACAATTCTTGTAGTGTGTATAGTAAAGCTACGGCAATCAACTTGGTCCTCTGGATATATTGCAACAAATTGCTCAAAAGTTGATTGCAGCGAATATATCCAATTACCGTTATCATTTTGCAAGCCGCTTCCAAAATAAGCCATTACAATAAATGTGTTTTCCTCAATAGTAAATACCATTGTTAAAATGAAATTGGGTGGTTATATTCGTATGACTTTTACTTTGACAAATATGACAAATTTATATTTAAAAATCAAGTGTGCTAACATAAAATTACAGAAGTGTTGCCAACTTAAGTCGAAGATTTACAATCATTTATAGTAGTCGCCCGTTACAAAAGAAAACATATTTCAACTGGTCAAACTTTTAGGACTGTATTCACGTAATATAAACTACTGCAATTAAGCCGTCTTAGTTAGTGCTTGTAATACGATCAATACGGTAATAAGAAGCTGCAGTAAATTCTACGAAGAACACAGTAGCAAACAGCTTTGCGCATGCCGTATTCAAGTTGTAATGGCAATTTACAGGGTCAAACGTTTAAGCGTTTGTAGGTGGTGTTTATTGGTAACATAATAGGCACTGGCTTGTAAAGTGATTATGACGATTGAGAGCCTTGCCGTTTAAAGTAAATTAAATTTGATGCAACGCTTAATTGATTATCGTTAAAAAATGTCCAAAAATTACCGAATATTATTTGCGTTTTTGTGAATGAAGTCATTCTATTCACGTTCTGTAGTGTTGCATAATATATTAAAATAAGAAAACTTAGCGACAAAGAAGTACTACTTAAAAAATACTAAGACTATCATAGAAATTATATCAATCACACACTAACAATTCGTGAACATTTCTTAAAAGAATTTGATAGAGTTTTTTGAAGAAAAAGTTAAATCACAAAATTATTCCACCAATGAAAGATAATTTGTTCAAATACACCGCTGCAAAAGATGTTAAAGATGAACGATGAAATCTAAGACAGATATTGACACAATTACAACATGTGAAGAAAAAATCCAAAAAAAATTGGGGTAAAATGCAAACTGCGTTATTTGGTTATAACAATATACTTAAATGCAAGCCACAAAATGTCCACTAATTCAATACAATTGCACAGGTAAAATCTCAAAGTCATACTAAGGTGTGTGTTATTTATTAGTTGGAACAAAATTATTTCCATTCATTCGTATTTTGATGCGAAAACTCTGACGAGAACGGCGTGGAAAGCCATTCTTATTATTATTAGCCTTCTATTCCAATTGGAAATATTCAAGCAAAACTGATACCACCTCTTCCAAAGTATGGGCATAAAAAAGCGGAACCAATCCTTCCTCTGTTGCTCTCATCTCTGTATGGCAAATGAAAATGATTTTGATAAACGCTTTTACCTTAATCAAATAAAAGGAGAGCAAAAGGTCTTTCTAATATCACTTTTTTTGCTACCATTGCTGAATGGAAAATGTTGAAAATAAGTTGAAGATATTCTGACTGAAGATGCAGAGTTGAATTTAGTCTTAATTGGAGTAGCAGCTCTGTGCTCTTGTAATAAACTTATTCTTATTAAAAGTAAAATACAATTTTGATTTCTTACAAAATAGAGACTAAAGATCCCAATTTGCAAAGTGACGATTTTAGCCTATTTTTCAAAGAAATTTTTTTGTATAGAATTACTACTTTAAGCCAACGTACAAAGAGGTGGGAAAAAGCCTTGAAACCTGATTTATACATTGACATCATAAAATCGAGAGCAAAAGGATCTAGGAATAGATTGGAAGAATTACAAAATGTCCTAAGAATTAGAACAATTTACTTCTAAAACACAAGATCTGAATGAAGCAGAATATGCAAACTACATTGCGGCTGTTCCTGCAGGCGACGAGATGGATAGATAGAGCTTAGGCAAGTAATGAGAAAAGTGATTATATGGAATGTATGGAGCGCAGCTTGATCCAGTCAACGGAGAAGACCAAGGTTCTTCCATTCGCCAAAAAAAAAGAACTCCGACGGAGACTGAGATAACAGTGGACGAAGAAATCGTATGTATTAAAACTTCTACAATGTACCTCGGACTGTGATTAAATAGCAAAATGACTTGATGACAGGAATAAATGCCAGACCCAAAGTCACAAAATTGCTAAGGTAGCAAATCCAAATGTGGCACACTGATAAGCACGCTTGCCTACTGGCTCCCAGTCCTAAGCCGTATTCTTTCGTCACAAATATACAGAAAAAATAATCTTCTCCGAGAATATAACGAGATAATGAAAAATCCTATTCTTCCAATTCGTACATTGTCAGCAAACTTGGAGACTAATAGACTTCGAACCAGAAAGCCTTCTTACCAAATCGCAAAACAGCTTAAATGAGACAATGTCTCTGTTTCTGAATCACGGAAAAGCCAATGGAGCGAAGCCGTTCCGGTATATGCTTAAAACCTACAATACATAATAACAAAACCTGCCGGCTTTGATTTACCACGAAAAATATGGTCCTGTGCTAATAGAGTGGAATGCCCCATGATGCTGGTAAATAAATTTTTCAATATCGTTCATTTTCGCTTCCAAAATCACAACAAAGCACTAGTTGCTTTCAGTCAGTTGTTGGAAGGTTCTGTCCAGTCTTCTGATCAGTCACATGGCAAATTTGAGTCACACAAAAGAAGAATTTGAATAATCCATTTTTTTACAAATTTACCTTCAGTATGCCAAGATGTCTTTTCAGAATTACAAAGAACGCAATATCAAATACAACATTTTCTTATTAGGACGACACTTACGATAAGGATTGGTTACAGCAACCAGTACTTTTGACAGCAACTTTAACGATCATGATATCTTCTATATTCCATTTTCTTAGTCTCGACAACACTGGTTTTCAAATTAGCTCGAGATAGCTCCTTTTAATTTTACAATTAGCGTATCCATTAAAATATCAATAAAAAAGCAGCCACGTTAAATTACTAGCTCAATTATAAATCAATTAAGATAATTACTGCAGGTATCGCTACTTTCGTCGGAAACCGCTGAAAGGTAAAGGTATCGACGTATAAATCACACGAGAAGATCTGGGGCAACTTTTGATTAATACCGCAGAATTAATCTCGGTCGTTTATCACATTTTGGCAAGCTTAATTTTGCTTGCTTAAGCTTGTACGTTTCGAATTAGTATGGTCATCCTTTATCGAGTTGCAAGATTGTATCGGTTCAGTCAAGTTGAATTAATGTGTGTTTAGAAGAATTAAATAAAGGAGTTGGTATTTTTATGTTTAAAGTATTGTTTTATTTGAGCTTTTGCCAATAAATAATCTTGGAAATGGAAGATTCCATGATATTAAAGCGGTTGCTAGACTATACGGCGCCTTTTTTACACATATGTATGTCGTTTACATATATACGACCTTATGTATATATGTATACAATATGAACATAGATATTGAGTGCATTCTTATGTAAATATACATACACATAAAACGATACGATTATAAATATTTGCTCCAACCATGTTATTGAAGATAGTATAGTATGTATATATGTATATGTATCCAGATATAAGCAAATAATGTACAGGTACGCAACAGAATTGCATTCTGTTAATATTTCTAAGTGCATATGCTGATGTTAGTGCAGGGATGTCAGCTAATTTAATTTACTACAAATATAGTGAAGGATATCGATTTTGTACACCATATTTCATTCACAGCGAACTTTTTAATATCTATTAAACGTTTAACTTCTCCAAAGTTACGCTTCAGTTTCAATAAACCAAGTTTATTCGTGTTGTTCGCTGTTTTCTTCGTGAAACTAACACCTACTTTCTACAAAAAATAAAATATGTAAATTCCGCGTTTTTAAGCGAGGTCACTGACACGAACAAAGTATTGTTTAAATTTGAAAGAGTCCCTTTTACTGTCAGTTTATTTTGAGCGTAGTACTTTGAGAATTTCACGTATGGTTCACGGAACGGTAACGTAATTAGATCTGATGAATATGTAAATTCCATTAAACTAGTTCAATGAGTTTAATTTAAAATCTAAAGAAGGATGGTTTTGTACTAAATATTTCACGTTAAGTTTGAAGAATCTTATTCAATACTCAGTGGCATTAGAAGTGTTACGCAAAAGGAATAATTTGTTCAACATTTGCATATGCAGAGATGTAAATGCATATTTATCCTAAGCCTAGGTATAAGTATCTTATAGTCTTTAGTAGGTAATTTTACTTACTCGTTTTTGCACTTATCGAGATTCTAATTTAAAATCCATTTTTCATCTTCAATTCGATGTAAGATTTCTGAAACAAAAACAACTATATGAATAATTTGGCACCTAAACATTTTGTGCATATTTTATATCTAATTTTCTTTATATCTACACCTCATGAGTCTAGTGCTTAGGCATCTGACCTTTACATGAGCATCTTTTGGAGAGCAATATTTACAGTCTGCTACAACAAACATATGAGCTAAATCATTATTGAGAATCGGACACGTTTAAAGACTTCGAGATATTCATAGGTGCAGCTCAAAATTCGTTTCTTTGAAATGTTCTTCGCTCTGCAGATCTTTGATAGTCAATGCTGTTACAATCCAATTGAACATATTTAAACACGCAGACCAGCAATGAAACTTAAGAAGCTGCTGAAACTAAACATCAACCTATCATATTACAAGACAAGAATATGAAATGAAAGTTTTGCAAAGAATAGTTGAGTGTAGGCTTTCGCGATCGTAATGCTTAGTAAATAGATCTTCTTGACAACAAACTTCTGAACAAGCTGACAGCAAGTTTAGCGGAATGTCCAGCTAAAACGCAATTATGCGACCACATCTGACATATTTACTATACTTCCATAAACAGTTCCATTACAGTCGAAAACGTTTCGTTTCCAAGAAGCATAATTAACTTTCCTTACTACTTCTGAAATTGGTGCAATACGAAAATTACACTGCTGCGCTCGTGCCGAGAAATATTTGAAAAGACGTTACCAAAAGGCACACATATACATTTTATCAGACAACGAAACTCCCTGAAAGCTCTGCCAAAAAAAAAAAACACGATCATTCTGGTGGTGTGGATGCCTGCTTACTGGAGGTGTTAGGCCAACAAAATGCCGATGGTGTTGTCAAAAAAAGGTGCACAATTCCAATTTATTGGATCAGAACCAATCTATTACGTAAGAGCTCATCTCCAACAAGAAGAAAGCAACATCTCTGTTGGATATCAACTAAAAAGACCTTAAAATCTCATTATGGCTTTATATATTGGCGATGACCCTCAGCATCAGGTATCATCTCAAGATGGCCAGCAATATATGCCAAAAATATAGCAAACCACATTAGGTACGACGGCGCCATTGGCGGTGGTTCGCTGAAAGTATCTCCATCTGAAACAGTGTTACTCTGATGCGAATGCTAGGCCACTGAAGGTGTGAGGGCAACGAAACTGCCGATGGTCTTGTCAAAAAAGTTGCAAACTTCCGATTTAGACAAGGACCAAGCTATCACGTAGGGGCTCATCTCCAACACTATGAGAAAGCAAAATTTCTGTTGGATGCCGACTAAAAAGCCCTTAAAATCTTCATAACATAAGCCATATAAGTCTTCATCTGAAACAGCGTTACTCTGATGTGAGTTCCAGACCACTACGCATGTAGTTCCGATTCATTCTGTGGTTTTATCAAAAATCACCCACATTCCATCTTCAACAGTGGGTGACCCCTCAAAAACTCTAACCCTAGTCCAACGTTTCAAAACTAAGACATCGTCATTTTATTCCCCATTATCTATGGCTAAATCCTTGCCTGACCTCAACAGAAAAGACTTTATCATGGGTGTAATCAGTCGCCATGGCTCTCTGAGGTATCATGCTCAAGAAGATGGGATCACAGTCAAAACAGGCCGACGTGAAAGCCACAGCCCACAGTAAAATTCTAAAGTTCTTCAGAATTTTGAAGACCAATGGGGACTAAAAGACTAAGGCTATTCGCCACATATCTCATTGGTCGAAATTCTTGATCAATCCACTAGTAATTCTAATCGCACTGCTTTGGAGTTTTCGGAGCGTGGTTGCGCAGGAAAATTTTTATTTAACGTTTCGCTGATCATATTGTCTTCTTCTAGAGATGCTAGAAATCTTCAGAAGACCTAACAGCAAGATATAATAAAAAATATACCAATAGATGTAGTGCTAATATTGATAAATCACGCTTTTCTTCTTCTCCATCTTGAAAAGCTCTGAATATCAACAAATTTGTATCGAAAGCATTAAAAAAATTTCTGGGAGAGCACTACTCTAACTGTGGCAGTTCTCGTTTTACAATTACAATTGTGTACCAATTAGAAAATTATGATTACTTTAGTTCTGAAGGTTATTGACCTTCTGGCGTTATTAATTGAAAAAGTAGACGTAAAGGCAGTACTTGAAATATTTACACTGGCAGTTTACATAATTTTCAACTAGATTTCGGAATTAATACATGTTCCAAGTTCTCTATAGATGGTTTAGGTTAAACAGCATGTTACATAAGAGAATAGATATTGACTATTATAACATCCTATTTGCATACAATACACATTTTATAATAGAGTCAAATTAGTAATGCAAACATGAAAGAGAAACACTTAAATAACCTAAATACCAATCATTAATTATTGTTTGTTAGCTAACAGTACAAAATATTATGCGGAGCCTAAAACAATGCCGGTAGAATATAAATTTCTATAAATTATTAAATCGCTTTTATGTTTGATATCCTATAAGGATACGATTAAACAACATTGCTTTGACGGCATGATTTGGGAGCTCTTGTTATGGTACTTTTAACTTTAATAGAAATACAATCTAAATTTTAACAAGTATACATTACGTAGTATTAGTAATGTTTAAAAAATCCAAGTTAATTCTTCATTTCATTACAGAATAAAAATCTGCTTGTTAGCGCCGGAAGTCTTTTGAACACGCAAGGAACACGTTTACATTTACAAATATGTACGGTATAGAATACTAATATATGTACGTATCTTGAGTTTAGTTCCTAAAATAGACGCGTTTTTGGCACATATTCAATGTTTTTCTTCATAATCTTTAAACCCGAGTTAGATACGTCTTTTTTATCCTTGTAAATGCTTCGTTTTCACAAATCTGGTTATTGTTGAAGGTTTATTCAAAACGCAGAATTCCTGACTTGCAATTTTTGTATCTCTACTAGTTTGAGTAAAAGAATGCTAAATAAGTAAATAACTATTTTAAGAAAACTGAGATTGGAATGCTAATAAACATCGTTTTATAATTATCGGAGGCTGTCGCCAGATATAAATCTGTTCTTTGTCTTCATTGTAGAGTTTATACTAAATGTATGAATAAATGTGTCTCCAAT
This sequence comes from Popillia japonica, assembly GCA_004785975.1. Taxonomy (NCBI): domain Eukaryota; kingdom Metazoa; phylum Arthropoda; class Insecta; order Coleoptera; family Scarabaeidae; genus Popillia; species Popillia japonica. The sequence continues at coordinate 14,416 of SMLS01065049.1, forward strand.
GATTATCTCAAGGTTGGACAATTTCTGTTTGTTATTGTTAAATATGGTAAATATTTACAAAGAAAATCACAGCTTTGGCATTGAAAATTGTACAATATCTAATTAGATTATACGTTTAGGAAGTATGATGTTAGTTCATGAATTAGCGAGAGATTATGTTATAATAAAAATGTCAATTTGTTGCAAATTGAGCAAAATTGTATTACGACGTAGACTCATTTTCTATCTCTATCTCTCTAATTAAGTTATCACAGTTTTGTGCATAATATTGCTGAGGCTCACCAGAGATTTAGCCATACTTTGCCGCATTTCAATTTGCTGCCAACTGGAAATCAATTAAACTCTCCAATTAGATCGAGTTTTAAATGTCAATCATTTGACATAAAGAAATAGGTTAGAAATCCAAAATTATTGTAAAAAGCATATCGCATTTTAGTTTTTCCTGTCAATTGTCAAAAATATTTTTATTTTATTGATACTTTATTCGCTTACAATTAATTCTATCACTAATTGATAATCTATTTATTTTAATCTTAAAACAAATTATGATCATCCCTGATTTTGATTTTTTTTTATAAATGTCATTCATCATCAGGTCATTTGAGATATTGCGAGATATGCGCTGGAATCCAACCGCTGAGTTTGATTTCAGCCGGTAAACAACATAACTTAAAAATTCCAAACAGTAATATAGAATCTAGCGGGTTTCCTGAACGGAACCAATATGTCAATTTAAAATCAGGATTACCAACCACGAAAAAACTAAATTTCCAACTCATTTTGCGAATTAAACTTGTAAATTAATTTTAATACCTATTGACATTAATTGTGTATATTCAATAATAAAATGAAAATATAAATCATGAACGGTAATTAGAATTTTTTTTGATGTTGTTTATACTGATTTTTAAATTGACATATTAGGTTTTGACAGCTAAAACTAGATCGGTAATAGGAATGAAGTTGGTGTTCAACGTAAGGAGCATTACAGTCTTGCCAACTTAAATCTAGTGTTGCTAGTTTCGTGCACGTGAAACTGGACCTTCTTGTACTATATGATTTTAAAATACTTTTTATAAACGGTGGATATGGATGACGTATACTTGAAAAACGTACGGCTTAGCTTAATATCATTTACTATCTGTCAAATGTAATTAGTTTTAAATGTCAGAATTCTGGTTTGCTGAAATGTTGTATTATCGTCGGTAGTAACTTATTACATTGAATTAGAAAAATGGTATTTACGTGATCAACTGATTACGTATATTTTAAAACCGTAAGGCTTAACTTAGACTGTCAGACGAGCAAGTAAAGCCGTCGAAGTCGAAGTCGTTAGGTCCGTGATAGTCAGTGAGTTGACAACTCGTCAGACCGTATCTGATTCGCTCTGTCGAATGCGATTAATGTTGACCTTGGGGAATACGTACAATCCTTAACCAAGGTAATGAACAGTATGACTGTCAAATTGCATCATGAGCGACCAGTTTGCATAGACGGATCCAAAATCAGCGAAAAGGTAACGGTTGACGCTCATGTATCGAAGACTTCTCTAGAGCACCTCCAACAATTTTTCAGGCGAAAATCCACGTTATAAATCTTTGTGCCATGAAAAACCTAGATAAGGGTATAAGAGCTTCCAATATTTACATACATATGTGAGGACTGCCAACCAGCTTTGAAAGCTTTAGCTACTCATAGCTTTAAGTCTAAATTAGCGTGGCAATGTTGGATGAATATGATGCAGCTGGCTGCAAAAAAACAGAGTATGCTTGCTTGAAAATGACATGCCGGATGACCTTGCAGAGTAAGGCGCTGACATACATTTCATTAGACCAGAATCCTTTTTTGGCGTTTCCAATCTACAGCTCAAGAAGGAACTTCAATACTGGGAAGCAAAGGAAAAGGTCTCTCTCTGGAAGAAAATACCCAGACAAACGCAAACAAAGAAATTTATCATCTGCTCGTCAAATAGTAATAAAAAACCCTCACGAGCTTGGTCAGTGGTCATTGCCTTCTAAAATATCACCTCCAAACGACTAGCAAATCTGATCAAAAAGTCTGAACATATTAAAGCCGCCCATTCAAATTAATTGTGAGATCTTTTAAGAATTAGGTCTTCATTAAGCTGCAGAGAGTAGAGGTATACTTTGTATACCGAGATGTTCCTGATACTGCTATGCTGATAGTACAACGAACCGCCATAAGTAAACAGATAAAAGTGGATATTGACACCGTTTTTGTAGTTGCCGCCAAATATCGAAAGGACAAAAAGTACGCTGCCAGTTTTCTAGATAGTTTTTCGCCATTAATGTTTTTAGTCTTTGACTTAAATAAATGTTTCATTAGAGATTAAAAGTAAACAATTACATGAAGTGTCAAAATACTCCAACATGGCCGCCAAATAAATTTGGCGTCCTACCAAGAAACGTCATCAGTTTTAATTATTATACAGGGTGGTCCGCGATTTTTAATTAATTTAATTTTTTTTAATAAACCCAGCAGAACAATTATTCAGGTTTAATTTGTAAAATCTCATACACCTTTAATATTTTTTAGCACCACTATTTTTATTACATTCAATCTTGTACTGGTTGACAGCAATGCACTTCAGAATCGCAATTGATTCGCAAAATTGACAAACATGACGTTCGTCCATTACACCGGACCGTTCCGAGTTCCGAGATCGTCGAATGTGATTACCCCATTCGAAAGGAGTGTAACGTCAACTTGTTACTCCTTACCGAACGAGAATCGTCGTGCTGTATTGCAGTTGTCTTTACGTTGCATGTGCGCTCAATGACGACATGTAGAATGCCAAAATAGGTCATCGTGAAATGTAAGAAACGCGTAGGTGTAAGTAACTTGTCCACGAGAGAAAATAATATTATTAATGCTAATGTAGGTAGGCGTCTATATCATATGATATAGTTGTGTAAGATTAATTTTAACAGCTGTTATTGTTTCTTTTTCTGTGTTCTTACGCTTAATTAATGTAAACAAGGTGTAGGAAGTAAGCGAGGAATTAAATAAAATTCTTTTGATCTGTTTGTGTATTCATTTAGATCAGTTTTCAATTCATTACAGAAAAGAAGGTCATGTTATAGTTGGCTGGGAGTGAGATTTAGGATTATCTAACTTCGAGGTTAACGTCTTTTAAATATGCAGTTTTTAAATAAAAAACAGATATTAAATTCCACGATTTACATCAAATATTTCAGTCTGTTATGTCTTTTTTATAATATAATTTGTTAGGAGATTTATCAAACATTACGTACAAGTAAAAGAAATCAAGGAACAAATTAGTACCAAGAGATTATTGCATGTAACGAACATAATGCCTCAGAAGATGAAGAAGAAGAGAAATGGACAAGTTCCGACGAAGATGTTACGCCACGTCTAGGGCCATGCAATATGCTGCAAATTATGTTTAGAAGAAAATTTAGTATCTGTTAGAGTTTAGGAAATATTTGTAAAAATTCAAAAAATCGTCCAAACTTTGGAGGGGGCTGTACCCCAAAATCGTACGGATACGCCGATAAAAAAAAATCGTGTCTCTTATCTCGAGGTACTCTTTCGATCTGAAAAGTTTTATCGAAATCGGAAAAGGACACCCGGCGGTGTTCCCTTGTTAGCGGCTGAGATTTAACTGCTACCGCTTGCTGAATGGACAGCTTTTGAACGGACGTGCCTGTTTACTTCAATGGCTACTGCTTTAATGGAGAGCTGCTGAACGACTTTCGAACCGATAGCCGTTGAAAAGCGACTTAATCATAACAGGTAGCAGTTAAATCACAACAGCTAAATTCAAATCCAAGGGCATATTCGTGAGCGGCATTTGGATTGGTCGTCGACACCTACCGAAAGTAGGAGCGATGGGTGAAGAGGAGGATCTATTGTTTATCCTATCAAAATATTGTTGAAAATAATTTTTTTCTGCGAGATGATAAGCTAACTATTGAACATCTTTCCAGATAAAACCTTCTCTCCAGACAACTACAAATTTGCTACGTCTTTCAACTTTCTCTCTCTCTGCCGAAGCGCAAAAGTTTTATTCTTCCCTAGAGCATGTCTTCTTAAAATTGCAGGCGGTGCAGTGGATTTTGGTTGCGTTCTTATAGTTTTTGGCTCATTGATTTGGAGCTTGTCAAATGTCTTTTAACTTTATGCATTGCTCATCGAATTGTAATGGTTCCCGATGAGTGAAGAGAAAGAACAACAATAATCGGAAGATTTTAACAGTAATAGACAATGGCCGTGAAAGCCTACGTTCGACTAGAGTGTAAAATTGTTATTAAGATCATTCATATACATAATTTAAAACTGAGTGATCAGATTTAGAATTTAGATTAAAAAGAAAGAATGTATTCAAATAGTTTAATAAAAAGAATGTTTCAGACTTTAAAAGCAGATATTTCGTAAACACCATACTTCAAATTCTCTATTAACCTATCGTATAATTCCATAGCTCCTACATGTTATAAAGTACCACTGGGGCTTTCGTATGATCACACAAATCAGAGTTAAAAAATTTCGAAAAAACTAATATTTATCTTGAAGTATCTAAATAGCCACCTCAGAAAATGCTACACTTCTCTATCAACTATTTGGTATGAATCAGTCCAAAAAATCTTAAATTTCTTCGATAATAAAACGAAATTGCCGCGATTGCTGTAAACAGAGCACTATGCGTTTAGTTGTTCTCCTATTGGGCCGCGCATACTAATTCTATTACTAACAACCTAACAACAAGTGCCTGAGAACTGGGATGTTATTCACAAAAATTTGTAAACACGGGTGTATTTATAACTCAATGACTTTAAACGAAGATTAGGAAATCTTATGCGATGCAGCGGGATAGAATAGTCAAACTGGTAAACGTAGTTCGTACAGTGGAAGTTCATGCATATGGTTTTAAATGCACCGTTAGTCAGGCTTTAGTACTAGGTATGAATAAATTACATAACAAGAAAAATGATTGTGGTATGGTTACAAATGTGTTTAGCGTTAAATCATGCTGCCAATTTTTAGTAGCACATACATACATCCATATATACAGCGTGTTCATTTGAAAACTTTCCATCACAATTTCTGGAAATCTAGGAAATTATGAAAAATTTCCTGAAACACGTAAGAAGTATTACAGAGGGAGACAACTTTTGATGCAATTGGCTCACCTACTTGAACAGCCTATCACGTGGAGCTACCCCCTTAAAAATCTTAAATGGAATGGGGAATCGAGTAACACTTCAGTTTAATAATCTTTTGAAACACTACATTTTGAGGTTTAAAAGTTTTTTGAAATGGATCGATTCGTTTACGATATTTTTAAGAAAACCCTTTGCTTTGCTTTGTTTTTAATTTTAGGAGCTTTTTCTTTTTCTTTCATATTTTATTCCTTTGCAGAAAAAAATTAAAAAAAACAATTTTTTTTTAATAAAAATGCGTGTTTTTGGTACGTTTTGATGTCGATTTTGCATTTGTGGATTAACTTTGTTACAGAAAACATAACTAGTAATGCTATAGACGAAAAAGAGGCCACAACATAGAGAGCGGTGCTCTTCGTTCGGTAAATCATCGTCTGCTGGTTTAGTATAAATTAGTATTTAATGTTATCACCCCAAACTATTTAAATAAAATACCAAAAATTGTTTATAGTTTGCAAGAAAAGGTTGAAATTGTATTAATTTATCGAGCCAAAAATCAATGCGCTTGACGAACTGCCGCAACATTAAACGGAAGGTATCCGCATAAGATCATATCTCATAGATCTGTCTTAAATATTATTCATAAATTTACTCAAACTGGATCTGTTGCGAGTATAAAACATAAAAAAAGCCGCAGAGGGTCGCCAGTTTCAAGAAAAATGGACTGAATAATTCTTTTTTATCTTACACAATTGTAAGCCTATTTGTTTGCTGTGTAATCAATTTCAGTGATGAAACTAAGCATTCTATGCTGCACTCACTGACAGGACAAATAAGAAAACACAAAATCCAGAAGCTTAACGCAAATGTTTCATAAATAAAGAACAAAACTTCATAATGTTGTGAAAGCGAGTTTTATAGTTAGTTCAAAATTGGCAAAGTCATTAAAACCATTTGCCGAAGGAGAATTTATCAAGGTGTGTATGGTAGAAGTTTGCAGTGGTTTGTGTCCTGAAAAGAAAAACGAATTTGAAAAAATTAGTTTGACTGATCGTATGGCAGGTTTTGAATCACTTTCCATAGTATTACCCGAGAGCACCGATTTGTCTGACACAGCTCAACTGGTTATATTTATTCAAGGTATTGATAGACTTCACTGTTACTGAGGAATTGCTTGCTTTACAGCCGCTAAAAGGAACCACTACAGGAGAGGACATTTTTAATGAAATTCAAAAGGTATTCACAAGTTTTAGCTTGCCATAGCCAAAATTAGTTGGTGTATGCACAGATGGTGCATCTTCTATGGTCGGGTTACATAAAGGTTTCATCGGAATTTTGTGTGAAAAAGCAACTGAATTAAATGTGGAAAAAGATGATTTGATAGTCCTTCATTGCATTATCCACCAACAGAACTTGTGTTCTAAGTCCAGTCGATTCCAGAATGTTATGAATGTTGTAGTAAAAACCATCAATTTTATTCGATCCCGAGGGCTTAACTATCGTCAGTTCAAAGCGTTTTTGGATGAAATATCAGCCGAATATGATGACGTAACATATTGTTGTAAAGTCAGATGGCTAAGCAAGCGGAACGGTTTTACGAGCTTAGAAATTACATAGCAGATTTTATGCAAATAAAAGATAAACCACTATCTGAATTGAGTGACCCAAAATGGGATATGTGACTTGGCATTTCTGGTCGACCTTACAGGCCATTTGAATGATTTAAATTTGAAACTTCAAAAAACCAGTACAGTTAGTAAATGATTTGTACAGCCGTATCATTTCGTCACGCTATCTGCGTATGAAAATACTGCTTATGCTCAATATGCTGAAGAACTCAAGTTACTGCCGGAGCAATTTTCGAACAGATTTAGCGATTTTAAAACATGGAAGATAGTTTCAATTTATTTGCTACTCTAACAAAAAGTAATGTACAAACTGCTCCAATATACTTGCAAATGGAGTTGATTGAGCTTCAAGAAAACTCACCCCTAACATCTAAATTTGAAGACATGGAGTTGTGCGATTTCTATAAACAATACATGGAAGAAGACCATTTTCCGGAGCTTAAAAAATTCGCAAGAAGATTCATTTGTGCGTTTGGCAGTATTTATGTATAAATGCGAACAGTTCTTTTCAATGATGAAAGTTAATAAATCAAAACTTCGTACCTATAAGGTTGACTGACGATAATTCGGAAAATTCTTTACGTCTTTGTATCAGTGGAATTCGTCCAAACATCGATGGATTAGTTTCCCAAATTCAAGCTCAAATTTCACGATTCCATTATAATGTTACCTATTTCTTTTTCATTTTCTAGTTTTAAAAAATTGCATTATAATAACATTGTCGTATTATTTCTTGTCTGAAATCTATCGCTAAAAATTATGAACACTACTTTAAAACACTACTTCTAAACGTGGCCCGCGAACGTGTTTGCACACTAAAGTTTGGCCAACATGTCAAAGGTTGTCCATACTTGTTCTATAGGATTACTTAAAGTCTGTTGTACTTACCCCCAACCAGAAAATTTAGAAGAACTTCGTCACAGGATTATTGCAACCTGTCTTTCATAATTTTCTGGATTTCCAGAAATTTATGGTAGAAAATTTTCAAATGAACACGCTGTATATTCGAAAAAAATAAGTCGTTTATGATCAGATTAATTCGTGAGATTTATTAATTAACTAACTCTACTAAAATATCCTCTCGAAGAAAAAAAGGTCACTACAGATTAGGCTAATTATTAATAAAAATAACTGAATGCAAATTTATTCAAATTAATCAAATATTCATATTTAGACACAACCTCAATTAATTTTTAAAACACTAGATGGCTCTAAACGCCTACATAAATTCATTTCGTCAATTTTAAATTAATCCTTAATTTCCTTTTCTAACCAGGTGTGGCGTATTGATTTATTGCTATACATGCATGTGTCTGAAGCAATAAAATTACGCTGTACCGTTAGTTAACAGTAGAATACTGCATTATTAACATTTCGACAGATATAATTAATAGTTTTGCTGGTATATGTACAGTCCCTGTATGTATGTCTACTAAAGATTTAATTAACATTCATCCATTAATTACAATACGTTTTGTTTCTTTGTTGTTTATCAGCAGATACCCAAATACCTACTGTGAATTATAGCTGGCTTCTAGTTGTTGAATTTTCTATAACAGTACAAATAGTCATGTATGTATGTACCTAATCGAGTCAGCGCCTATATTTTGCTATTCTAGGAATTTCAGTTACACCAATCTAACAATTAGAAAGCAAATATTGTTTAACTTAATATTTTGTTTTGTAATTTTAGATAAGATTACTAAATACATATTCATGATATCAATGTTTATACTTTGATTTTCATAATAATTTCGGGTTTAATTGTTTTTTGTTAGTGTGTTAATGTATATTCTAAACACTTCCTTTCTACTACTATTTTATTGATTTAGAGAATTCATTATTTAATCATAGAACAACGTATAGTTTCTTTCAACATATTTAAAATTGACTTAGTTTATCTAAGTATGGATTACAAGCAATAGTATATCATTATGGCTTTAACCTCACTGAGTTTGGAAATTTAAATATGTACTTACATACTTAAATTATTAATGTCATTTAAAACTTTATATCTAGTCCTTTTACAAGTTTTCTCAACACCCTCCTGATAAGCATGATAGGTACTACTCGTAAATGTTTCATTCTTCACAGTGAAACTCACAGCATATAATCTTTATAATTCTACGAGTATTTAGTGGGGTCATTTTAGAATATCTTGGCGGACACTATACCTATCTGTTAATGTAATACGCAATATTATCGTTAAAAAATTAGAAATTGAATTGAAATGGAATTACAGACAGATTACTTTATTTACAGAAACCAAACCAGAAACTGGTAACAGTAAGACACCAAGTTCTGTACAACGTTTTCCTAAAAAAAGCAACTAAATGTTTAAAATACTCTCGTACTTTCCCCGACAAATATGCTTTCAACGGTCAACACAAGTGAAAATCGGAAGGAGCCAAACCTGAATTAAGGGGTAGATGGATTATGACCTTCCAATAGCGTTTTTGAAGTCTGATCTACGTCTTATTTGAGGTGTGCTGTCTGGCACTAAGCATGCAACAATCTGGTTTTATTCGTCAACTTTCCTCTTCGTTTGGGCGAATGGGCTTGCTGTAGTTTTAGGAGAGTTTGACACTAAATATCCCTGGTAAACACTCGACAATGCGTCCATTACGCAGACTGTTGACGTTTTTCTGTGTAAAAACCCGACACAACTATTTAAAGGAGATTTTCCACCAAAATTTTGTACAGAAGCTCTTATGATTATTTTCATAAGTAGCATACGCCTTTAGAGTTCGGCCAAGTTAATTAGAATAATAGGATATACATATACATCTCTTATTGCAAAATACTAATGCGTGGTGAAATTGATTGAGAAATATCGATCGAATTTGTCCATCACCTGGCAACACTGTTTTCGGCCGAATTCATTTAAACACAGTTGTAGGATCATTAAAGATGGCTCAAAATCAATTCTACCACTAAACGCATGTGCACCAGATTCTTAATTTCGTTTTATATGATCGTCAATTGAAGGTGCCTGTGACAGCCAGTACTTTCGTCACAAAAATGGTGCTGCACAATTGCACTGAATTTTTGCGTCCATTGATTAATGTTGATGAAGCTAGGATACACCATTACACAACTAAAAGAAAAATTCAATCAGAACAGTGGGTAGAAGCCACTTGCAGTACGCTGAAGAAAGCAAAAGTGCTTTTATCATAGTTATGGGGTGGATTAGATTACTGATGGATTGATTGAGACATTTGGCTGCCTTTCCTCATTGTAATAAATGAGATGTATTAAGAATACCCTTAAACTTTGAGTCGCAATTGATATCTATACTTTTGAAGAAATTGGGGATCTTCTTCGGGGCAATGGTTCTGACATAGGCTGGTTCTAAGTACGCCTATTCCATGTGGCATCCATTTTCTTGAGGTAATACAGTAGATGACTATAGTCAGTGAATAAAGTAGTGCTAAGCTCTCTTTTATTGAGGTCCAGCAGGAGTTTACTCATGGTCGTTGGGAAAAAAATGATTATCTTAGTTTACAAATGTTGGAGACTAGCCCTTACGTATGTAGCTTTTGGTAAAATGATAGAATGGTTCTGGCCTAGTCAAACAAAAGGTGCACCGTTTTTAGCAAAAACCATCGACAGTTTCTTTAACCTCACACCCCTAGTGGTCTAGCACTCGCCTCAAAATATCTCTGCTTCCTTGTACCAGAGCTTAGAACGTATGTAGACAGTCTCAAATAAGTTTCATCTCAAAGGTACGTGCTTTTAGAGCTTTTAGCGTGGCTTGGCTGTCTGTATGTGTTTTGAAACTATCATTTGGGATTATCATGGTGTTATTTTCACTATCTTTCGATATTAGACTAGCTCAATGAAAAGTTAAAGCAAACACGACCAAATTTGTGTAAGAAAAAAAGATTTGCTCCATTGCTATGATGCATTGATTCAGTCATCACTAATTGCAATGCTAGTGTAAATTCTATACTTTGGCTTCTCAAATAGATTCTTTTTATTATTAATGGATTATTATTATTATTCTCTCAATTTAGTTGTTCATTGTAATTTGAACAATTTATCAACTTAACCTGATATTCTTTACCTCGATTACGACTTCTTGAATAACTGGCTTTGTCGTACTCTGCAGGGTATAATAAGAACAATGAGCGGTCAAGAGGGAATGATGATTTAAAATTGAAAGGAAAGAAAGAGAGTCACGAAGAAATGTCTTGTAGATTATGCATTAGATTTGGTAGTATTCTGGCCATTAATATTTAAGTACCGTTTCAAAAGGTTTGCAAAGTAAAACAGTATCTAAAGTGTTCGGTTTCAGGTTGTAAATTTAAGTAATAGTCGTTAAGTGAAACATATGAACGACAGAAATCCGAGTAGTCCTGAATTAATTAACGTTTCAGGCTACAATAAGAAAGAGGATTCGCAGCAACTATTTATAGATAACAATCACATCTATTACAATGGATATACTTTCGTAATTCCTTCAGATATGATTCACCAATTAGTCCGTTTAAAACAAGTAAAAAAGAAATAATTCCCATTAAAACTAGTCATAATCATTATTGCAATTTTAGTGCTTACATATGTATGTACCAGACGGGACTAACTAATGTCACACTACTGGTTTCATCTCGTCAAAAATACTATTCTGAATAGTATTAATGTATTACCCACGAGGAAATAGGAACATAAAATATGGAAATTAGTGCGGTTACAAGTTTTGTTCATCTCCTCACCATTAGACGCATGTAACGCTTGACACACATGGATTGACTTAATTATTTGATGTCATAGTTTAACTAGCTTCCGCGATACGCAGACTAGACTACGATGCCAAGTTTTTTATGACAGTATTTTGTTTTATTACTATTTTAGTTTCGTTTTATGCATAAATTCCGCTCAAAATATGTTGCATGACTTGTAGATTTATTTATTTAATTTTTATATGTAAATTTTCTCGCAATTAGGCATATATTACGTTTCAGGTATCAATTGCAATCGACACAATAATAATAAGACATTATTTTTGTGTTCTTAACACATTTTTCTCCAAATGATAAAATGACAGATACAAAGTATTCCTTGTGGGGCATAACTAACAATGCAACATTATTTACGGCATGGTAATATTGAAACAAAGCCAGGAAAACATACCAACACAAGCCAAAATACACCAAGAGCTACAACGATAGTATCGCAAGCAATACAGTTTAAGTGAACGCTTCAACTGTCAGCTATCACATGACAAAAAGAAAATCATAGAACAAGATTATCATACATACATACACGAAGAATAGAGGCAGAAATAGGTACTACAATTTATAAAGACTCCCCCGATTAAGCTTGTATATCAATTAAAATGTAATTGGGTTGGTGCAATGGTGATTGTACCCTTGAAAAAAATGATTAATTTTCTTTTACGCAAAAAGTGGGGCAAGTTGTGAAGGATGATCGTCGATGCTCGGTTAGACACATAACGGAAGTTACTGGTATCAATCGCGAGACTGTTCGACTGATTTCACGTGACGATTTAGACATGAGAAAAATGTGCGCCAAATTTGTTCCCAGATTGCTGGCTTCCAATTAAAAGGAAACACGACGACGCATTTGTCAGGACTGGTTCGACAACTGGGCAATGTTCGATCGTGTGATTACTGGTAATTCGATACGATCCAGAAACAAAACGTCAGAGTTGTGAATGGAAGAAACCTGGAGAGCCAAGAACTAAAAATCCGCGCATGTCCAAATCGCAGGTGAAAGCCATTATTATCACATTTTTTCGGGGTGCCCAAGGAGCAAACTGCAACTGTTGCCTACTGTGTTGAGGGCCTGAAGACATTGCGGCGCCAGATTGCACGAAAAGACCTGAGTTGTGGGCCAACAAGAATTCGTTGCTGCATCACGACAATGCTTCAACGTATTCAGCCATCTTCTCTCGCTAATTTCTAGCATCCACAGGGACTGTTGTGCTTTCATGTGATTTTTTCCTCTTCCCTAAAACGAAGAAGGTGCTCAGGGGAACTTATTTTTCTACTGAAATGGTCATGAAACAGGCATGTACAGGAGGTCATGGATGATCTTGATGAACAGGCCTTTCAAAATTGTTTCCAGTTGTGGAAATCACGAATGGAAAAGTGAAGGATGTAATATCTAATTTGTAACCAATTTGAAATAAACCACTAAGAATTAACGTTAATGACTTACACCTCAAAACTGTGTATGAAGTACTTATTCATTTTTTAAAATCATTCTTGAGATTGTAGGTTAGACGTTAACGCTACAGATTTTGCGATAATAATAATATACGTATATTGTTCAAGAGATACCCCGTTAGACGATAAATAAAGAACACATAATGAAGACATAAAACAGCAACTACAACATGCAATACATGTAGGCGAGGTTAATTTCGCGCTATGTCTACTTTACTTAATCGCTGTAGATTTTATCGGCATTTCCAGACATAATACATCGGTTTCGAAGCAGCGGTAGATTGAAAGTGTCTTCAGATCCAGAAGCCATTCTAGGCACGTTGAATTCCAGATAAGATAGGTATTCAACATAATCGATCCTATTGTGTAGTAAGTTAGCCAGAAATTTTGCACTCTGCAAAATTATCTGATCCGCTGCAGAATGTATTTGATGAATTTGCAAGATCGTTGCATTAGGAGCATGTCTCCAGCCCCGCCATCTTGGAATTAAAAAAACCGTGATAGGTTACTAGAAATACAGTTTTGTGCTTTCACATTAAATGAGTTGCAGCATCTTCTTTTTGACAAGGCCACGAACATGCCAGTTCCGTTACCAGTGAAGTTCAAAATTTTGCTAGATGTTTCTTTTGTACCGCAATTTGAAATTTTGCAGTCCCAAAAAAGTGGTTGCTCGGTGAATATGAGGGCACCTTTTATTTGCGTTACCAACGAAAGCAAACAAGACGTCTCCCCCTTTCTTTGATTTTATTAATTTTTGGTATTCCAAGGGCAATGCTTATTCAGCTCTTCGACGACTTGCAAGTAATGAAGATAAGTTATAAGGGGTGGGCAAAACGTTTGTTTACACCATATATGCCATTCACGATGAAACCTTTTCTCTTTCACCTAATTTTATGAATTTTTTGCCTTCTGCAGGCAGTACAGGCTATTAGTCGGTATTTAAGTCATCAGATAGAATGTCATTTTAATTTTATTAAACTGTATCCTAGATAATGTTAGATTTTATGTAAGTTTTCAATTTTCCTGCAGTTTTGAATATTGCAGTGATACATGGCACCTTCAGAAGAGGAGAAGAGGAAGCTTGGTTCACCTGAAATGTTGCGCCAGTTGATGACCATTGGTGAGTGTTGGTTTCAGCAAGACGGATATAGCAGATGATGTAATTATTTACCGTCTATCTGGTTAAAAGCCTGAAGAAAAATGCAGAGATTCGTCTTCTGCTGTTGGTGTCACAACTAAAAAACTTATACAAACATTATTGTATTCTTTAGAAGTTATATCGTCTATTGCTTTTCAGTTATCGAGTTTCCTTATATATTTTATGTCAATCATAATAATAAACATTCGATAATTCTTTTGAACAGGATATCTAGTTCTGAATTTTCTTTAATGTACAATCAATATTACTGCCCAACTCAATATGTTTCTCTCATACACCATTAGCTGCAGTTTATGTCGTTTCTCATGTTGATCCTGAAACTAATTTTAAATTTGCGCTCTGGAGCCAATAAAATTATAAATTTCTAGATTTCTGGTTTGGTATACAAGGAGCCATGCACAGCTTCTAAGATTCACCAAACATCACACGTCAAGGGAAACTCTCCGATCAACGTGATCCGATTTTAGAATACTCGAACACTAACCCTATTTTTTGTTCTGTTTATGGTTCTAGGAATTCAATAGCGAAGGAGATCCAGGAAGAAGACTCCGAGTTAGCCCAACCATCGACACCCAAGGACCACCCGAAGGACTTTCCAAGAGAAAGTAAAGCTGGAAGAAGAGGACTCCCTAGAGAAGGAGGCCAACATCCAACGGAGTTGTTAGATTCAATTTAAGTTTGCTGTTATTCTGGTGAGCTGGCCAAACTATAAGAACGTCGCTATGCCATTTGCAAGACCTACGATTTGCCGAGAACGCCTGATTGCTACTTTTGCTGCACAAAATCTTTCGGGTTATCCAACAAAAATCAGAACAAAATTAGTTACGCTAGTGTCCTCTGTTACTCGTCCAGTACTTCATTCAGAAGCCTCGCCAATACCAAGACCTGTAGGTGTTTCAAGTGAAGAATATGCCATTATATAATAGATACAAAAGAAGAAATTATGGACCAGCGATGATGAATATCTGCCATATCTAGAGGCACTCCCACCTTGTTCGAGATCTGAATTTGCCAAAAACTGTAGCAGAAATACTAGAATACCAGACTTTTAGAATGGAAGCTGTTAGCGTGTACATCAAAACCTGACTTGCCACAATAAATTTGATTTTATTATTATTATTAGGACTGTAATAAAAAGTAAAACTGTAGGTACATAGCTGCTGGAGAAAAAATAAAAATAGCACAGGTCTGCGACTAAAAAACTCCATAGGATTTTTCAACATTTTCTTACGGATTTTGACCTCCCAAAAACAGGAAAAATATACAGTACATTGTGTGTTAAGAGGTTCAGAGATCGTGTTCATTCAAGTTGAAGCGCTTTTAATTGATAAATGGGGAATTTGGCTGGTGAAACTGTGCAGGTTTTAAAGTGAATTCATAGGCGCTAGAAGCAAATGCAAACAATCTTATTGTTCAGTTTTATCGTGTTGCTACAAGTCAAAGGTTTGTACCTCGCAAGAAATGAAGAGAAACTCTCAGTAGACATACTGCTATTCAAGCGAACAGTGCTGTTGTATCTGTCTAGTCATGGCTACAAGAAGTTGTGTTATATCTCCAAACAGTTTTTATTATATGTACATATGTAGCTGTGATGAATACACTATTAAAAGTCAACAGAGAAACATAAGTGATTTTGTGAGGAAAGATTATTTTGTTTACTTTAAATTAAAGCTTAATGATCAAGATAGACCATGGGCCCCGGACAAGGTGTGTAGAAGATGTGAAGAACATATTCGTTTGTGGTTTAAGGCTAAGAAAAATGCATTTCGATTAGGAATTCCTATGATATGGCGTGAGCAGCAAAACCATACCACTGGTTGCTACTTCTGTTCAGTTGACCTAAAGGGATTCAATTCAAAAAATAAAAGAACCGTAGGTTATCCTAATCTTGACTCAGCTATATGTACATCCAGTGCCCCATAGCTCTGAAATACCTATACCGCAGGTACCTCAGTTTGGATGAATACCCGAGTGAGTTGGAAGACGAAGTTACATTACTTCCTCAGGATGAATCAAGGTCAGATTTTTCTTTAGACGAAGATGAAAAACCTCAACTATTTTTTCAAATTGAACTCAATGATCTAGTAAGAGATTTAGGTCTTTCAAAAGATGCAGCCGAACTGTTAGGTTCCAGATTAAATAATAAAAACCTTTCATCATGTGGCATCTCGTTTTCATGGTACAGAGACCGAGAAAAAGAATTTATCCGTAGTTCACAAAAGAAGGAAATTTAGTTTTTTGCAATGATGTGGAAGCACTGATGCATTGCTTTGATATACAGTATAACTCATCTGAATGGCGCCTATTCATTAATTCATCCCAAACTAGTCTTATCCTGAAAACAATCAAATATCAGGACCATCACTGGATGGTCAAAATACTCACGATGCTTTTGGGTTAGCAGGCAGGCTATACTAAATACCCATGCTTCTTATGTCTGTGGGAGAGTAGAGCCAGAGAACAGCACTGGACTAAAAGTGGTTGGCCATCTCGAGAAACTTTAAACCCTGGAGATAAAAATTTGATCAATACTACTTTGGTACCAGCAGAAAAGGTTTTGCTGCCTCCTCTCCATATCAAACTGGGGTTGATGAAACAATTTGTAAAATCGCTGCAAAAGGATGGGGACTGTTTTAAATATCTATGTATAAAATTTCCGAAGCTATCAGAGCGCAAAGTTGAAAGAGGGACTTTTTACTGGCCCTAACATAAGAAAACCATTTAACCAACACCTTCTTTGTGGAAAATATGACTGAGAAAGAAAAAGAAACTTGGCTAGTCAAGTCAAGGTTGTAGTGCAAAAGTTTTTGGGAAACACTAAGGATCCTGACTACAAAACCATTGTTCAACGGATGCTAGCAGCATACGAAACCAAGGCTGCAAGATGAGCTTGAAGGTCCATTTCTTACACTCCCGCATAGACTATTTTCTTGAAAACCTGGGAGCTTACAGTGAAGAACATGGGGAAGGTTTCACCAGGATGTCAGATGGGATGTCACTATGCTTGCAGACTACTGTTGGATGCTTAAGTGGGAAACTAAAGATGCAAATCGGAAAAGGATTTGGCGAAGTATCAAGGAAAAGAAGGAAAGGTTTCATAAAAAAGATGAATAAGTATAATACTGTTACTATATGTCTCAAAATAATGTTTCACTGGTTGTAACAAAATATTATGTTTGATAATTTTGAATAAACGAGTGCTTTTACCAACTTATGTGTTTGAATTTGCAAAAAAACCTTATTTGATAGAAAAAAATTGACTTCACTTCTGAAAGCAGCGCATTCTAGAACATGATTCAGTAAAAATATCTCATGCAGCTGACGACTTGTTTTTGCAGACCTGTGTAATTGGTTACCTACGTAGTGTAATTTATAAAAGATTGTTCTTTTCCCTCCTGCAATAAAGTTTGCGTTTTATTTTTTTAATTTTACGTAAAATCTTATCTTCCACATTAATTGCATACTTTCTCCGATATCTCTTATTATTATTTGTATTGAAACGTCCAAATGACTGCACTAAATTCACTTGACAGTTATTAATATTTAATTAATTATATATTACCGTTGGACGCCAAAAATATAAATGAAAATTTAATTACTTTAATAACCACGTAGTGATATAATCGATTGACTGCTAAATTGAGTGAACGTTTTTCATTTACAAAATTTTAATTAACATTATCGCCGGTAGAGGGAGCCACCGCCGCTGTTATTCGGTTTGACAGGTAGTACAAACTGTGATAATGAAAAAAAAAACGTGATTCATTACTTATTATTTCTGAACGTATCCTAGAACAAGACGCCTACAGCTATACCGTGTTAAAATTAGAAAATGTTAAGTAGCTGTTCCCATTATAAATCGAAAGTGATACATATTTTGAAGGTTTTCTTTGAGCATCACTTTTTCTTTAATTGCATTACTATAATCGGTAGATGTTGAAGCTAGGAAGAAAAAGCCGTAGAAAGTAAGACTGTTTTTTAAAGTAGAAAGTTTTTATATTTCAATTAAATTATTTTAGGTGAGATTTTTAAATAAAGAAATTGATAAAATAAAATTCTAAAAAAGTGCTATTTGTACTTCTAGAAGAAAATAAAAAATAGATATGTCAAAATCCATTTCCGCGTAACCGAAGTAGAAGAGAAATTCAGACAGAATGTACCTGTAGGCATTCATATGTCACGTTTAGAAACGTCTTTCTTCTGTCGCCTTACATTCTTTCCTCTTTGCAGTATTTATCTCGAGGCTATTGGTCTGTAAGAGTTTCTTATGACAGATTTAAATGCCTCCAGAATATGCCACAGCGAGATAAAATATCCCCAACGGGAAATTTGAAAACTAAAAAGAAACTATAAGTAGGTATATAATTTCAATAATTAAGTCTATGTTTTTTCTGCCTACACAGAGTTTTTCGACCAAGTTAATTGGCGTAACTTACTTACATGCCTAGAGTATATTTATAAATCTATTACTTCTTCCTAGTATTTTCCAGAAGATATATAAATATATAAAGCATATACTTATAATGCGTAAGCTTACAAGCTGCTCAGTGCCAGCAGTGCGAATTTATTACGTACATACATCTGTCACACTCATTGAACTGCACGAGCATAACTTGCAAACCGTTTAAAACATGGGGAAAACTTTCGCGATGAACGTGCAATTAATGTCCGATCGTAAAGTAAAACCTATATGATGAAATAACTACCGCATTCGCAGTCACAGTTTGGACCATAACTGAGCTTTATTTAAATTCATTTGTTCGAGAGGTTTTATGTTATACAAAAAAGTAACAGTATGAAAAGCCTGATGCTTAAAATATACGCATGCGATCACAGTTTTAATTGAAATGTTGATGTTTTCCCAATGGAATTAGATATTTTGGATGAATTCCAGAAACTGGATTTTTGATTAGTTTAACTTACGTGCGAAGGAATGTAGATAATTAATTTGAATTTATTTTGGAAATAAACGGTGATATTTATTTTAGAATAATTTAGATGAAATAGGAATTGTTTTATATAGAATCTGGTTAGTTTCAATATAGAACTAAAATGGAACCGTGATCAACAAAATTTATTGCCTTCAAACACACACACTTCTTCGGTTGCTTTAAATACTTGGTTCAAAATTTTGTCATTTTCAGATGTTATGAGAAGCTTGATGTCACAAAATTCTTAATCTTCTCTTATTATCTTGTCACCTTTTTCCTTTCGTTTTGACAGCTGTATTTCTTTCGGCTTTGCTCAAAATGGGGCTGCAAGCTAAGGCCAACATTTTCTGAATGACTTGCCGTAATATTGATTGTAATTTATGGTTCTGGTGCTTAGCCAAGTTAGTTATCTTCTATAACTTGAGTTTTATTTCTATTGGGTCTCAATTTTTATAGTTTGCCAGTGATGCTTTCTAGTTTTTAAATCTGGAAAGCTTGCCTTCACTTTCCTGAGTAGGCATATCAGGTTCATTACTATGAAGTGGAGTGGTGTTGGAATTTGCAACATGTAGAGGATTTGGGTCATATGGCATAATTTGTTTTGGTCTGTCTTTTGGTGCGGATTTGTAGTTTTCAAAGTAATTATTGGACCCTGACGAGGAAATTTTTTTTCCAATTAAGAATAAGCTTTAGGATTTATTACAAACAGGATGTAAAAAGTATTTTTTTAAAGAACAACACGCTAGTGGCGTAGCGGCTAGTGCACTCGCTTATTACTTCGATTTGGTTGTCCAAATTTCAAGCCAAATACAAACAGGTCGGTCTACAGTCGCAAACGTAACAATAACTCATAGCCAGGCAATGCCTGCTAGAATTGGTGATAGCTATGGGGGATGTCATGAATTTTTACTATTATAACCATAGTTCAGAAATGTCTGGCTTAAACCTTGGGCTTAGTAATATTTGATTATAGTAGTTTGATTTCTGTTTTTGATATAAGTTTTTTGATTAAATCAAGGGCAAGGTAAGCATTCCTCAACTACATATTCCTTCACAAAATGGCATTTCGATCAATCCATTCAAGTGTATTTGAAGATTTCATACTGTTTTGCTGCTGGCTCAACTTATACAGATCACAGCTTCTGCAGCTGCTTGATGAGGCTTAAATATTAAGACTAACAATAAGTAGTTGCAATTAATTTACTATGAGAAAACCAAAGCTTCTGCGATGAGACCCATACATTAAACCCAAAATCCAATTTAAAGCTTTTTTGGGTGGATTTCAGGTTTTTGATCGACAATATTGTCAAAAATTTTTTAAACTTAATAAAACATTTAAAAATCAAAAAATATTAAGAATACTACTAAGAATATTAAGCCTACCTTGACCAGTGGTGGTAATCATAGGGAGGGTCACAACACCATATACAAATTGTGCAGCCACCTGTAAACCGAAATATGTTCTGTATATATCTTTATTGTTTTTTTCTTCTATTTTATATCTTTCTTATCAAGTACTTTTGCACCATTTGCTGTTGGGCGCCAATAATCGTCAAACTAAATATTTAGATTAGATAATTAGATTTTCTTCGTAGGATATAACGGGTGTTTTAAGTCTCAAAAAACCTATAATTTCAAGATTCGTAAATCAAGTTTCGTCTGAGCTTAAAGATCATAGGTTAAAAAGGTAAGGTGTTAAATTTTATGAGCAACAAAACGTCGAAAGAAAAAAATTCCAGTATTTTTTCCAATAAACATTAATGTAAAGCTATAAGCAATAATTACTACATTAACTATCCTACTCAATCATCCCAATTGAATATACAAATTCAAATGAATCCACGTCCATTAAGCGGGCAGTGTATTTTGACGGCGATTCGCCCGAAGATAATTGAATAAAATCCGGTCATGCAGACGGCCGACAGACCCGGTCAAAGTGTAAGCGTATCACGGAGAGCCGGTCGATTTGAACCGGCCTGCGTTATGGCCTTTTAGCACGAAACTACTACGCGCGGGATGCACCTGCATCACGGTACATTGCCCTTTAACACAAATTTTTGGCAGTATATTTGGCATTGAGAGTTAAAAATAAACAGACGCAACAAGCAGCAAACTAAAACAACATTCGTGTGGCTCTCGGAATTAACGTTTCGATACGACACACGCGGCGAAGTTAGAGACGCGACTTGCCGATTGCTATCGCCCCGGTTGATTTACGACCCGAGATTCGTCCTAAAATTTCGCGTCGGACGGCCATATGTTTCTCAGCTACAGTTGAAGAATTTGAAATGGGAAAGTCTATTAAAAAATGTATAGTGTGTTCGATATAAGTTGGTGAAATACGGCTCCTTAATGTATCTGTGCGCTGTGGGATTCTCTGTGCCCAGCATTAGAAACTTTGTCTTTGCCAGGCCTTCGCAATGGCGCAGCACATGGACTAGGGTTCCTTCCTCCTCCTTGCAGAATCTGCAGGTAGCACCTTCCGCTATGCTTAGGTTATACATACGCTTATTTAGTCAATGATTTAGTGATCTGTCAACAGACCTACTATCATTTTGAGGGTTTTCCTGTGTTTACCTAACAGGTCTCCAGTCAATTCTAGCTTCTGTTCATTTGGAACCTCTTTAAGCTGTCTTTGTCCTGGTGATCATTACCACCATTCCCTGGGCTTATGTGTCCATTCGTTGATGGACCTTCTGATATGTGATTTGGTGCTGCCGAAAGATGGGCCCTTGTGGCTGGAAACCCAGCCCAAAGTTAGTTTCCTTCGGTGAGAAGACAGCGACGCTTTTACCGAGCTCGGTCCATCTTTCTACTTCCCTAATTCATTAGTGAATTTTTGCTACCTCAACTTGAAAGACCGTTGTGTCCTTGTTGAAACATTTCGAAAGAGTCTTCCTAGGATTTCCTCCGTATATACTGGATCCTACTCCATATTACATTTTGGAGCCGTCTGTATACCAATTCGAGCCTGCTCTTACTGGAGGGCCCTTCCTATCCGGTATTCCCAATCCAGGTTGAATTTTCGAACCATAGCATCGCTTGCCACCCCCGGAAGGAAAAAATACGATGTCACAGAAAAGGTTAAAATTTTACTTTCAATTTTCATCCCAGCACAAGACAACTAGATGGCCTCCTATCACAATTTCTTTTGATTCCAATGACACACTCACAGGAAAGAAATCAAGATGATAACTGATAAGCTTCTCCCGTTTTGAAACACATCTACTGGTCGATCATGTTGCATATCTTGGTGATTTTGATGTTGATTAGTTCGGCTTAAAAAATATTTTATCTGAGTTCTTTGAATGGCATGAGTTTGTACAATGAGTCAATTACCTCCACTCTGTTGTAGGTTTCATCCCAATTTTTTAATCCTTAATGGACCAGAGATTGCCTTACTGCAATGATGTCGTTCTTGTTTATCTACATAATCATTCCTAGTTTGATGTAACAAGAAAAGGTAACATTGATGACAAAGACGATTTGTTCAATTGAGTCATACTTTATTGAATACGCTTGGCTTTGCTGGAGATTGGTAGTGAAGTTATTGCAGTTAAAACGGCTTGGCTGACAGACGAGTTAAAAGTGTTTAAGAACTTCAGAGATGATGCTTTGGATAATTTCAAAGCCAGTAAATTTTCTTAGGATTTAGGACGACATACAGAACGTAGACAGAGAACTTTAGAGCTAAAATGGTTAGATTAGTGACAAAAGCTGCAAAAGATTGTGGTCCGCACTTGAAACTTTCCTGTAAGGTGAAAAATTTTGCCTACATTGGCCACAATTCTTGGAGAAACTTCAAATTTATCATTTGGTTTTTCTAATAGTTGCTTGACTAATTTTCAGGTGTAAGTCGGTCAACATTGTGTGTCACCAGCTGGTTAACATACTTATCTGTCTGTTAGAACTTTTCCAAAACATGTTTTACCTGACCATGACTGTTAAGTTCCAATAGTATAGTAAACTATGTTCTGAATGCGATCTTTCTCTTAACTAACTTAAAAGCTAGTTTCTTGCTTTTGGTCTCAAGCAATGTACAGACTTTTTAAAGACCAAATTAATTTTTCCAATTCCCAATGATATCTAGCCTTTTGTTACTATGTTACTATTCGAACCAAATTGGTTTTGGAATGGATATTCGTTTCCAATTTAATTAATTCGAATACCAATGAAACGACTGCCGAAGAAAGAGAGGTATTGCAACATTTAAATTTGCAATCCCAAATGCCAGTATTAATAAGTGTTTGGCAAAACTTTGTAGACTAATAAAGCCATTGAAAAAATGTACAGAAATTAAGCAAAAATAAACAATGTAATAATTTGGAAGCATGTAATTCACCAAAATCTATAGTCTCTTATACGAACCAAGTTATCTGAAAGATGTTCATAGTTTGGGCTTGCCTACCTTTGGTTGGCCAGTTAAGAATTCAAACACTTTTGTTGTAAGTTCGTTTGGGACCAGTTTTTTCTAAACCTGTAGAGACTTTCTATACTATGCATTTCATTCGATGAGCGTGCTTTTTTGCCTTGGCTGACAGACAAGTTGGAAGTTCGTAAGAGTTACAGAGATGATGCTCTGGATAATTTCAAAGCCAGTAAATTTTCTCAGGATTGATTTAGGAAGATATAAAAAGCATTAGAGCTAAAATGGTTACATTACTGACAAAAACAAAAGATGGTGGTCTGCACTTAAAACGTTCTTATACATAAGATGGAAATTTCTGGTCACATTTTCCAAAAATTCCTGGAAAAAGTTCAAATTTATTATTGGATTTTGCTAACAGTTGTTAGAATAACTTTCAGGTTGCATTTAAAGAATTGTTTAATACAGCACTGTTCTTACTAGTGCTTGATTTTTGTTCATACATCGAGCATTATTTGTCATCAGCTCATTTAACATACTGTTAGAAGAGATTGTGTTACTTGCCCTGAATATGTTTCGCCTGCCCATGACTGCTGACTTGCAATACCATAGTAAACTGTGTTCTGAACACGATCTTTCTCTTAACTCACAGAAAGCTAGTGTCTTGCTTTTGGTCCCAAGCAACGTGGACAATTTTTAAAGCTAATTTAATGTTCAATATCTCGCCTTTTGATAATGTTACTAGCCGCACCAAATTTGATTTGGAATCGATATTCGTTACCAATTTCATTAATTTGAATACTAATGATATGACTGTCAAAAATTATGAATGTAATTTGCAATCTTAAATGCCAGTATTGATTGAGATGAGTGATTGGCGAAAGTCTATGGCCTAACAATGCCATTGCATAAATGTACATAAATTTTTGTGAGAGGCTTTTGGTGTAGGTAATGTAGGCAAGAATAACAATATAATAATTTAGAAGCATGTGATTTCACAAAAATATACGAAGTCCAGAATTCAAAAACTTTCAAATTTACTGTCAATGTATGTTTGGTTTGCGTAAAGATTTAGCCAAGTTCTACTCGAAACCTTTCAAACACCATGCAATTTTATTTGTGAACTAAATACCAGATTCATTAATCTTCTCCAAAATTTTGGCGCTTATTTAATTGTGAAAAGACGATCGAAAGTCCAGGACCGAGTGTTCTCCTGCAACCATGTAGGGGTCACCTATTCTTCTTAGGGTG
Organism: Popillia japonica; assembly: GCA_004785975.1. Taxonomy (NCBI): domain Eukaryota; kingdom Metazoa; phylum Arthropoda; class Insecta; order Coleoptera; family Scarabaeidae; genus Popillia; species Popillia japonica. Next base: position 39,086 of record SMLS01065049.1, read on the forward strand.
TCCAACGTAGGTGTCCAGTGCTATCATTGTTTTCGAAAGTTGATGAACATTTTATTAAAAAAAACCGGTTTTGTGCGGATTTAAGGCACCCAATTGCAATCAGCCGTTTAGTATTTGTAATATGGAAAGGTCGTTGGTGCTAATATTAGGATTCCTTTTGATCCATAGGTGATACAGGAGGTTTAGTGGCAAACGTTTCAAAAGATGAAAAGTTTAATGGCATTATGTTGAAGTTTGAAAAAACGTTACCAGGCATGTAGCAGGCCACCGAAGATATAAGAGCTGATTTTGGAAAGAAAAGGGCTGGATTTTGATTGTGTGGCCTTATTAAAATACATTTTATCTTCATAATTTATTATATCGAGTTTTCACGACACAATTAACTAAATCTTTCGCCAACTTATAGCGAGCAGACTACACATTTTATTAAGAAAAAAAAAGCATCAAACCTGATGACGCAATTAGATGTCATCATTATTAACATTAGGATTAAAACAGACGCCGATTAAATTGGCTTGTGTCAGGCAGCAAATAAGGTCGTCTATGATGATAAATCCTGTCACGACACGTTCCTTGACATTGTTGTTCGTTTGAGGTAGACTCGTGCATTTCGGTTAATGATTGGATTTTTGCGGAGTTTTTGGCACAAAATTTAGTTCGCTTATAAATAAATAAGAGTGAGGTCAGTATGTGCGGTATAAAATTGAAGCCATGACAAACAGCGCGGAATATATATTTTCCAGGTTGTTTTCTTTTCCGAAATTCGTTTGTAAATATTCTGGAAATTGTGAAATTCATGATCGAGAAAAATAAATTTTTAATCTTCTAAGAAAGTGGATTTTTTGTGGATGTTGTTTTATTTCAATTAAATAAAACAAGTGTTACTTTACAGATCCTTCTTTGTACCATTAATTTTCAACTAACTAACGTTCAGCCAATAATATTCCTACACATATGTACATATATATACAGCGTGTTCTTTTTGGAAAACTTTCCACCGTAAATTTCTGGAAATTTGGAGAGTTATGAAAAATTTCCTGGAACAAGTAAGAAGTATTATCGAGGGAGACAACTTTTGATGCAAAATACTTCACTTTAATAGTCACTACATTTTGGTGTTCGGTTTTTTGAAATTGATCGATTCGTTTTCGAAATTTTTAAGGAAATCTTTTGGTTTGTTTTGTTTTTAATTTTAGGAGAGTACGAACAAAAATCAATATTCATGCTTTAATTTTTTTAAGATAATTTTTCCTTCACAGTTATTCTTTTGTAGAAAAAAAAAAAAATTAAAAATGCATGTTTTCGGTACTTTTTGATGTCGATTTTGCATTCGCAAATTTGTTACAGAAAACATAAAAAGTAATAATATAAACGAAAAACAGGCAACAAAATACATCATCTGTTGCTTTAGTATAAATTAGTATTTCGTATTATCAACCCAAACTTATTTAAATAAAATAACAAAAATGGTTTATAGTTTGCAAGAAAAGTTTGAACTTGTATTAATTTATGTAGCCGAAAATCAATGCGATCGACGAACTACCGCAACATTTAACGAAAGGCATCCGATAATATTAAATCTCATAGATATGTCTTAAATCTTCTTCGTAAGTTTACTCAAACTGGCTCTGTTGCGAATATAAAACATAAGCAGCCGAGAGTTTTAAATGAAGTTGCTAAAGTGGGAGCGTTAGTTCATTTCGATATAATCCTCGTACTTCATTACGCTAGATTTCTGCGGCAACTGGAACTTCTCTGGGTGCGTTCATAAACTTACAAAACTTCATAAATTCCATCCTTATAATATGAAAATATGTCAAGAATTTAGTGAAGAGAATTTTGACAGAAGGATAGAGTTTTGTCAACAGATTACAATCATGATTAATAATAATAATAACGCATTTGTAAAAAATATCTGTTTCAGTGATGAATGTAGTTTTTATTTATATATATTTGTAAATAAACATCACTGCAGATATTGGAGTAACGCAAACCCCCATATGTTTGTAGACGGACATACATGGTACCCCGAAAAAAATTAATATACCTATAGGTAGGCATTACCACCACCAGGAGACCAAGTAATTGGACCATTGTTTTTTAATGAAAATCTAAATGGTGAAGCATATTTGGATGTGCTAGAAAATACTATTCATCCATCGATTGCTAACTCTCTTGAAAATCAACTGGATAAAGATGACAATATCCTACTTGATGGGGATGAATTACATTTTCAACATGATGGAGCACCTCCTCAGTATGTTCTTCCAGCACAGCATTGATTAGACTATGTTTTTCCGAACAAGTGTATAGGACGAAGAGGGAATTGACGCCAATTGACTTTTTTCTATGGGGTTACTTAAAGTTTCTTGTACTTACTCCTCAACCAGAAAATTTAGAAGAACTTCGTCAGAAAATCTAGTCCATCCAATTTACTCAAATTATATTCTGATCTTTGTAATACAGATTGGTCATTTCTTGAAAACCACACTGATGTCAATTCGGCTCTTGATAAGTTCTGTGCAAGTTCTTGATACTTCTGTATCAGTAAAACATACCTATTCTGTGTGGTTCTCTAAAGCCACTATTTCTAACCTAAAGCTAAAGAATTATTATCGACAAAATAGAGACCTACTAAATCCTCATACTTCTATCACCAATTCAACAGACAGAAAACACTTGACCTATCTTATTAATTTGGCAATTAGTACATCTACTTTTCGTATCCGATGGAAACGACCTCTTTTTAAGAAAGATGACAAAACTCGTGTTAGTAACTATGGACCGATTTCTATTTTGTCGAACTTTGCCAAGGTATTTGAACATGTTATTTATTCTTGTTTGTAGTACAATAAAGTCCCGTATATTTCACCGAAACAACATGGTTTTATTAAAGGAAGGTCAACAGTTACTAATCTTGTTTCTATGTCTATATGGATGTTTTAGTGAACAATTTGATCAAGGCCAGGTCATTGATTATGGAATTTTGCTCGACAAACTATCGTTCTTTGGATTAGATTCTTCATTCCCGCAACTTTTAAATTCTTACTTAACTAACAGAATTCATTATGTTTTTTACAATGGTTACAAATCATTTGATTTTACTCCCACTTCCGGAGTGCCACAGGGGTCGCTTCTGGGACCGCTTTTGTTTGTACTGTTCGTGAACGATTTTGCGGAATACATTGCGTTTGCATTCTTAAAACACTATCCTTCAGCTTCGTTGTCAGTAAATTGGAATATGCATGTATGGTTTGGTCACCACATTATATCCACCTCCAACTGACCATTGAAAAAGTCCAACGCCGTTTCCTAAAATATCTGTCCTTTAAAATGGATAACCAGTATCCTGTCAGAGGTGTTGACTATGAATCCCTGTTGGAAAGACATAGCATACGATCGTTGGAACATCGTCGGAGGATGTCTGGAAGATTGTTGGTGGTAGTATTAATTCTGCTGATTTACTTTCCTCTGCCGATTTCCTTGTACCTCGTTACCTTCTCATTACCTAGTCATCCTTATTTACAATGTGTCGTAATGCTGATTTGTTGTAATATTTTTTTAAATGTACATATGTATGTACTTTACCAGTAGTATGTATGGCTGATTCATTTCCGATCCTCACCATTGCGATCTCGCTTATTATTGAACACAGACGGTAGGTTTAAATTTGGCAAAGTTGCTAAATTTTGTGGTTATTATGCCTCTGAATATGTATGTACAATAGTTTGTCCTGTAAAAGGTTTTGCCGTTGGACAATATAAACAGCGGCTATATCATTGTTTAGCAAACAACGGACAACATTTCGAACAATAATACAATAACTTTTTATTCTAAAAAATAAAAAAAATTAAATAACTGGAAAAATGAAATAAAACACATCAAAAGTTATTTTCTTATAATCTGGAATATACTATACACATCACATTACACTTTACTTCACTAAACAAACAAACTGAGCCGGGATAATGTAACAGAAACACGCACAGCCTTCACATAATTGTCAAGGCTGTTCGCGCCGTTCGATTCATGAAACAATTGTAGACTGTAATTAATCTGCTGAATTAAATTTTGAATTCTCATGTGTGTAAATAAGATGGGCAAACTTGAATCTATTTTTATAGTTAATAATCTCATTATATTCATTATTAGTCCACCGTAAGAGCAATTATATTATTACGCAAGTTTTCCTATTAATGAAGTATAGTGCTCAATAGAAATTTTGGTCTATTATTCTAAATTTTTGATAATTTGGAAATTAATTTGTTTTTTTTTTAAGATCCGTCATCTTCTGGCATCTTAAAGAGAAAATTTCCTTTTGACAGAAATACAATTATGCAAATATTTTAGAGCTCCTAGCTAGATATTTTTCTCTCAAACGCAAGCAAAACAAACACACACGAAACAGTAGACGTTTCTTGGAACTGTCGGTGGTCGCCTTTCCACATCACTTTTCTACATTTATATTTTAACGTCGTAATGTAATTATGGTCGAAACACGAAAAAACAAAACAAAAAAAACAACACGCCAGAGGAAAAAAATTACCAGTCTATATAGGTATCACGTATGTACTCATCAGAAGTCTCAGGCTTCGACCGATCTATTTTTGGGCCGTTCTATTGTGGTCTGCCGTTGGAAATGTGCGATCACGTGCGTGCCCGAACGTTCGAAGAAGCTTCAACTATCCACGGCGAATACAGGCTGTTATTCAACCAGAAGTTTCCTAGACGTTTATGGAGGCTATGCGGATGACGACCATGGTTCTTCTGGATGTTTCTTTGTCGGCGCCATTATTGTGCGGTAGCTAGCTGCTGATTTATTAAGTAGGCCGGTTTTATTTTATTGTCCGTTATTTCGGGAGATATAAGAAAAGCTTCGGTTGCGTAAGGCATCCCGGAATGTGACAATAAAAAAAGGGTTATTGCTTGAGTATTGGAGCTGTAGGATTCTTTAGACCATCCTGTATAATATAAACAAATTTAGCAACCAAACGATCTCAATTACAGTTTGAAACCCATACATATTTACAATATCAAATTAACATCAAGCCAGGCTGAATTCGTTTGAATTCAACCGGTTTACGCCTAGGATTAGATTCGGATGTTAAAGAGAATATTACGATGACGTTTAGCATCTTACGCTGGATTTTAACGATGTTTGTTACAACATAAATTCAACTCTATTTGCATATAGATATGCGTTTAAATTTAACTTTTTTTTTTCATTCTCGAGGAAAGGCGTATCGATGTGATTGCAAAAGCTGTTCTTGCGAGTGATTCTATTTAAAGCACACGACACAAAAGTATATTAAGGATATTTTTTGCATGTTAGCATGGCTCAGATCTTATCACAGAGTGTACAACAACTAATTTAATATTCGCTTTGCATAATAATTTTGTTGAATTGTTTTATGTTCGATGACGTTATGTCGTAAAGTGGTGACTAAAATAAACTTTGTTTCATCATGGAGGAAGGAAGATATGTGGTCATGTAAATGAACAGTTTTGAGAAAATTGCGGAAAATGAGGTTATGTTAAAATGATGTTAAACGTCAAAGAAAATAACACAATTAAAAATTTAAATTGTGGTCCGTTTTTAGATTTTGACAGATATCAGAAATATTGTGACAGTCAAATCTGTCAACCTAAAAATTGAATTGATCTTAAGAGTATTTTGATTGATATAAATGTCAAAATAGCAACAGAATATATGAGTGCTTTTATCATTTGATAACTATCACAAATATTTTTGCGGTATTTATAAAAATAAACAAAGTCACAACTTTGTGGCTGTGAAACGTATTTTATTAATTGCAAATCTTAATAAATTCTACACAGGATCATACCTATTGAGACTAATGTGTAGCTGTCAGAAACCGCTATCTGCTAAAATAACACCTTCTAAGTATTGACATTGTTACAATAACTGTCAAATATGTAGACAGTTACATATATTGTAAAAACTTGAAATATAAAGTTGACAAAAAAATTCAACGATTTTACATTTTAGCAGCTATCAGTTGCATTTCCACAAATTACAATTTATTGTAAACTCTGATGGAACTGTTCCAACTGTGCCAACTGCAGTTTGGCAGCGCTCGAGAAAATTACAAACGTCAAAGCGCCAATTCGGCGAAGAAAGTTTTTACTAATTGACAATTATCATAAATTTGGCTATGGTGTTGACAGTTTCCGACGTTTCCGTCATCAGAAATCTACAAAACAAGCAATTTTACAATGTTATATCTGTCAGGAATATTTTGGCAGTTCTAGTTATAAAATTTTATAAAATTAATCTGTCAAAAATTGCTCCAACAAAATAATTACAATTGAGGGTGGTCAAGCAATTTTATAGCTGTCAGGAATATTTTGACAGCTGTAAAATTTGGTAAAACTGACTTGTCCGAACCTTTTGTCAAAACAATAAGGAAATAATTGTTATTATAGTTGGGCTGCTTTGAGAAGAATTATAACGCTCCTAACAAAGTTGTTCTAACAAAGTTGTAAGTTTTGAAGTGGTAAAGAGAGATTTTACAAACTATCTGCGAAATTGTTCTTCCGGTTTTTACAATTCCCATTCATGAAACTATAAACCACTAGTCGATTTTACAATTTAATAGTGGCCAAGTTTTGAAGATTACAATTGGATTTTTTTTTTACAATTTGACGATCGTAAAAATGCGACATTTATAGTTTGACAATTTTGACAGTTTGGTAGACTGCGGTAGAAGTATAGCGTTATTTAAATATTGATATTGTGAAAAGTACCCCTCTAAATTAGTAGTATTCTACCACTTTACAATATGGCAGCTGTCAGAATAGCTATTAAACGAGTTTGACAGTTAAGTTTGACAGAGTGAGCGACTTTAGAATGTGATAGGTACCAGGGAATATGACAATTGGAATTACAAAATCTGCGGAAAATGAGATTGTTACCCGCTAAAACAGTCAGGTCGTGTCGTTGTAGTTGGTAACACCAATTTGGCAGAGTTCAAAAAGTGACAAAGCTTGCAAATGTTAAAAATAGTGAAAATTATTTTTACAATCTGACAGCTGTCAAAAAAGTTTTGATACTCGATTAGTAAAAATGTGATAAAAAATTGTTGTTTATCATTCTATAATACCAATTTGATGGTTTTGATAGTTACAGCCTTCTATAATTACGGAACTATCAGAAGAATTTCTTTCCCTTTAAAACAAGATAGTGGTTTCCAGGGTGTTGAAAGCGAGAAAATGAAATTTTATCAATTTGACAGCCGTCAAAAATATTTCTTCAATTTGTCAGATTTACAATAATGAAAACAAATTAGTTATATGATATATGTAGTATATTTGTGTATTGTCAACTGTAATATACAGGACTTTAATTACGGATTTTTAGGTAGAAAATTTCATGCTTTACAAAAAAAAGGTTTCGATAGCTGATGCCGTTGAGGTTGCGTCTACAAAAGAAGCAAAAGTATCATGAAAAGGTTACTTTTTTTGAAGATAACATCTTTGTAGCATAATTTGAAAACTATACAATAGTGCTTTCTGGGACTTTTTGGTAGAAAATTTCATGCTATACAAAAAACTTCTTACAAATTTTTTGATAGCTTCACCTGTTAAGGCTGGGTCTGTAATAAAAGTAAATGTTTTATGATATTTTTGCTTCTTTTGCAGGCGCAGCCTCAACTGCGCAAGCTACCAAAAAATTTGTAAGACCATTTTTGTAGAACATGAAGTTTTATAAAAAAAATATGGAGAGCACTATCCTATGTGTTATGGTCTTCAAGTTATACTATTTCCAAAGGTGTGTTTTCATACATTATACGCAGATTAGTACGTCTATACTGTATTTAAATGGGATAATATTTATGCTCCTTTGGATGTTTTGTAACAACAGTAATGCTAACTGTTTTTTGCTTCCATTTACATAACATAATTCTTAAATTCTTTAACGTCAATAGATTTGGTTAATAGTCGCAAACAGTTACGCGAAAATGAATGAATTTATAAATCAATGCAGATCATGACATTGTGACATTGGAATTTACACATGAACATATACCTACTAAATTGAATTCAAATATATGTATGTATTTCCTACAAATATGTTGCCTAGTCCGGTTCTGAAAATGATAAAAACCATTTTTGTTGTAACCTACAAAGCGAAAAAATACTTAAAATTTGCATAAATAAAATTATTATAATACAAACGTTGTGAAATATTCATGACATGCAATGAAAATATGCTTTTAGTCAAATTATCGCCGTAATAGTGGGGAATATTCGTTTTATAATATCTCATTTTGTTAAACTGTTTTATTTTACAACATATAATAACAGTTTCCATATATCATTTTTACTATGTATTATAGTTAGTGACACTTTAATTTTCTCTACTTGATTGCTTCCCTAAAATATAAGAACCCTGTTTGGCGTCAAGAACTACAAGGAATCCAATTGTTTCTATCACTTTAACCCTGTCAGGATATCACGCGATAAAATGTGTGTAGAGACGTATATTTATACGCAAAGTAGCTTCTGCACAGCCAGAGTCACAGCTCCAGTCTACCTTCTATTGCTACCTAGCGAAAAAATCAATAAGTGTCAAAACGCCTTTAATAACATTGCTCTCGAAGCAAGTGTTGATGTTCTCAACCTGGGGTGACTTTCACTAACTAATATTTACTCACTATTTTCGAATAAAATTATAGTAATTTCCTACAGGTGTAATTTGTGTTTGCATGCTTGGGGTGGTGGAGTTGTTTAATCAATATACATAGATGCAATTTGAGCATTTATGTATTTACCAGCATGCTAGATAATCTTGTTTTTAATTAAGTTTAGTTTGGAAATCTATTTGTTAAGTTTTGTACTGACTCTGGATTATATAGCACGTAGATTTAATGCAATCTAATTACAACAGTTGCTACATAGAACAGAAACAGAACTCATTCATTCTAGTTATTCTTGTCTTGTAAATCATTCTGTAATTGTTGATTTATGTCTGCTGTTACATTTTGAAATGCTAACATGAGAGAAAATTATGCCAAACAATTCGAACTGATATTATGAAAGATGTTTATTTAAGAATTCATCACCTAGTCTAATTTCTATATTACTTGTGTAACTGTCTGTTTTTCTTGCAGTTACAGTGTTTGAATACAAGGTAATTTTGAATTTTTTTCAATATTTAGGGAAACTCTAAATTTTGATTTCAGGTAGATTTTTGTTGTAATGATTTGTTGTTTTTGAAAGCATTATGGCTGAACCTTTTCTTTCTTAACATTCCTTTCTTCGTTATATTTTCTTATGTCAACATGTTCTAAGTGAAGAGGAGACTGGAGACATTTGCAGTATGATGCCGTCAATAATGATTACTGCAATGGGTCATGAAGGAGACGTTCTTCTAAGACCACGCCATATTACTCTTGTATTTATAAATTCAATTGCGTTTTCTTTTACCACTAGATATACTAAATCGCCATCCTCTTAACACTATACCTAAATGAACTGTAGTTCCGCAAAGAGGTACTTTGTAACGAGCTCCGGCGTTCGTAGCAAAAGAAACAATTTTTAGAAGTTATTTCCGTTTATTTTTACCGAGTTAATATTTATTTTTAAATTGTTTTCTTGCACTAGTATAGGTATATGTAAATAGTTTTGGTCTCACCTGTATATGTCGAGTTTTGATGTGCGGTGTATATTTTGACAATGTTTTTGCTCATGAGGTCATGTCATAAAAATGTACTGGCCAGGGTATAGAAAGGCCGCGTTTTCCTGATAGAATCCATTTACTCACTAACTCTCTTTCCTTTCCTTCCTGACTGCCGGAGCCGATTCAAGTTGGCCAGCACATCCTGACTGCCGGAGCCGATTTAGTTGGCCAGCACATCCTGTTCGTTGGGTGAGCCGAATTTAGTTGGCACCATACAACCCCGAGTACTCTGTACAGTGGGCCGATCTAGTTGGCCTCTTCAGAATCACCACCGTCCGTTCGCAGAGTGGGCCGATTTAGTTGGCCTCTGCGTTTCCCTCCGGTGAGGTGTCGAGGTTTTGTTGACCCTCACAAACACACCATTATCCCGTATATGGATCCTTCGTGATACAATAACAACGTGCTGTTAAATGACAGACTCATCGCAGTACGCCATCTAGCGAGCCCCATCGCAACTTAGTTAGAGTCGAACGCGGTACACAGAGGTTAGCGGGGGGCGCGTTAGTTCAGTACTGTCATTGTTACTTGGTGTTTTCATTTAATTATCTAAATCCCCGGAATCCCGAAAGTACTGTTGCAACTTTGACTCTTACTCTTTTATTAATCTGTATTAATCATAGTTTACACACACTTAAGCACATATGTATGTAGTATTGTAAAAGACTACATGTTATTTCGATCTATGACTGCTGTGTCATCAGCCCTAGCAAATAGTAAATAGTTATTTTGCTACATAATAAAGGGTGTTTTGCATTTAAGACAATAAAAGAAAAAATAATATTCGGTTAAGAAAATTCGATTAAACAAAGATATTTCATTAGTTGAGTATAGGCTTTCACGAACATAAATCATAGTGGATATGTCTTCCCGTGGTGTTGTTGCATAACTGCTTTTTGGCATCAGCGAAAAATCAAGCCAAAAAAGCAGTTACGCGACACAAATATCCACTAAAGATGTTTCATATTTTCTAATTTTTTTTATTAAAGGTTAGGAGATCGGTGTTTTAAGTTTTGCAAACACATTTCGTAACTAGTTCTATCATCTTCATTCTTTTTATGGTAAGTATTTTCATCTAATGATCTGAACTTAAAATGAAGTAAAACGGTGATAGCCAGAAAAACGTCAAAACAATGCATTTTATTCTGCAACCGCATTGATAGTAATTCAAAGTAACGGCTTCTCATAATAGCAGTAACTTTCACACTAAGTCAACCTCCAAAGATTTTGTCCAAAGAAACTTCATGGTTCAAAGGCTTTCGAGGCGACAGTAGCGACCGGTAATTATTACCGGCAAAACGCCCGCGCAAGTAAAGGATAATTACAGCACCTATTTGTGTAGCGAATTTTATAGTATTTTGTACTGACAGAAGTTACAAAGAAAAATTTCTGATAAGATGCAGTTGAGAAGAGTAGCAAGTTCTCTTCTACCACGCCGTGAATGGTTGGCAGGTCCTTTTAGACAATCATGAGACTCGTTGTATTTCGGATAAAACTTCTTATTCCAGAGGAAATTGAATTGTGGCATGCACGTTTCTACTACATTATATCTTCAAACTATATTTTCGCTATACGTCGAATAAGAGATTTGGTTGACGAGTCTGTGTTGCCTGTAATTTATTATATGTAGCTACTGCTACTCAAAATGAGGTATGGCATCATTGTTTGGGGTGGTGGTTATGGTTTATCAAGAGTTTTTAAAAATATGTCAGGAGCCTAAACTATAATGAGTCCTGCAGACGCTTTTTTAAACGCAGTTGCTTTTTAACTGTCTTTGCGTTATATATTTTTGAGGTTCTTATTTTTTTATTTAAAAATAAACACTTATTTCAAGAACATGCCTTTATTCGTGTGTATTTTACGCGCAATAGATCTGATTATTGCTACCCAAAACACCATCTGACCTTAATTAAGAATAATCATTTCTATACACGTATAAAACTGTTTAATGCATTTCCCACAGATATAAAGGCTCTTAGCTCCTTAGGGTTATTCAGGAGTAGGCTATTTAATTTCCTTTGCGATTTGGAACCTTATAATCTAAACGATTTCTTAAATTGTTAAACCGCTTTTTTTCTGCTTTTTTCTTTTTTGTTGACGTTGATTTATGTATGTACTACAATGTGTTTTCATAATTTCAATAAAGATTATATTTATTTATTTATTTATATCTATCAACTTTAAACTGTGCAGTGATTGGAGCATTCAAAGCAAAATGGATCTTTTCCAATGTAAATAATTTTCCGATTTAGGCTATGTACAGTGAACCCGGCTTTTATTGTAAAATTTTAGAATGATTAGAATATTTCTTTACTGATATAAACTTTGTTCTAATAACCATAACCTTAAATGTCTTGCATAAAAATATATGTTGCAAAAAAGTTTAAATCCAATAAAACAAGTGACACATTAAAACCTGCCCTCTTTCTTGTATACATTTATGTAGTTCAAACAAATTAAATCCCATTCAAACTACGGAACATATTTGATCATTGTAGGTTAAACGTTCATAATTTATTTGTGTTGATCTGCAAATGTTGTCCCTCGAGAGATTGTTAGAGAGTAAATTATGGTTTTATTCCGGTTTCGCCTAGCTTGGATACTAACTCAAATTTGTATTACAAATTGTATAGACTTAAAAGATTAATATCCTCAGGCTTTAACCCTAGCACTAAATGCGAACTTTGAGAAATGAATAGGGTCAAACTTTACTTTAAATTACAAACAAAATTAAATTCCCAAGCACCGCGATCTGTCAGTATTTAATTAATAGCAGAAGGATAATAAAACGATTTTCCTACTTTTCATAATTTTTTTCTTCATCAAGATGGACTATTTAGGTCAAATTTAAGATCGCATTTCAATGACCTTTTATATTGCCTAACATGTTCGTTTCATTAAGATCTCATCTTTTAATCCCGCGGTTTTATGGGACCATATGTTATTATCGTGAGCTGGACTTTGCGGTTAAATAACGCCGGGTTATAAAATCATGTTTTTATGTCATTCTAGGTGGGATTTATAGCTTCAGTATGATGTTTATTTTTATTTTACTCGTTTCAAGAGGAGTAAGCTTTTTT
>SMLS01065050.1:0-17945 GCA_004785975.1 Popillia japonica
CCCCCCATATATCGGACAGCAATTTAGATTATCAATGCACCTACCTTTACTCGCCCCCGACACCTTATCGCGCAGAACATTGATGGAATGTACTCTTCCGAATTCCTCGAACATTTTCTTGAGGTCCACCTCGTCCATTGACCGCGGCACTTGACCGACGAACATTTTGATGTTATCCGGGTCCGGTTGGTCCAATTCATTCTCGTTCTTGATTTGCGATGTCGTGTTCAGATTATTGTTGAGTGTGATGTTGTTATTGTTATTGTTGTTGTTGTTATTATTCATTGCCAGCGAGCTGAAACAAGAGAAAATTCGATCAATATTGGTTGCTAACTAATTAAATATTCGCGCAAAGGAAATACACTCAACCACCACCACCAACAATAGCTCCTTCCAAACGGGATTAAAACAGAAAGGAGAAAAAAGAACTTTATTTGCATATACATACACGACATTACACGCGACCCAATATTCGCATCCAGAAAGCCCATTAACGAGGGACACGAATAAACCTTTTAGCCGAACGCCCATCGGCCCATATGGCCGCCGCCGTCGTACAATCAAATATAATTGACTTTATAACGGCTACCTGTTTTCAGGTGGCGGTTTACCGGCGGCTCGGCCCTGTTTTGTTATGATGATGGCGTTACCGTTGACAGCCCTTTCCTTGTCGTCCGTTGTAAGCGAGATTTCGGTCGATGTAAATTTTCTAATAAAGGGCGATGTATAAAACCGCCGATGCGGCCACTCAATCTAAATAAGTACGCTTTGACACAAAGCCCCCTCAGGTCTTTCGTCCGTCGATCGTGTGTTATCAACGCAGGTTCCGGTCATGGACGACGGCGTCGCGACGCCGTCGTCGATTATAATGGAAGCACGAACGCGTGTTAGGTGATACGGTGTGCGGTCGCTTCCTGTATCGGTAATCGGTGTATGTGTGTAGGATGAGAAATGTCAAAATGGATTGGTTAGTAATTATAATGTTCTGAGATGAATAAAGTACAATTTTCTTATTCAAAAGTATATTTCATTAATTCAACATCACTCAATATGTATTAACTAAGTTGTTATTATTATGTCATAGAAACTATCATTTTTCTCACAGCATACTACTTAAAAACAAACCTAAATATATTACAGTAATCGGTGTTAATGCAGTCTTTAGTATTGCGCAAAAATATTTTTTTAATAAAATTTATGGCTTTAATCTGCTTGAAAAGCAGAAATTTTTCTAGAAGAAATGACGTAAATTGGACCAACCACCAATGGAGAAAGTTTATGCCAAGAGATAGCTTCAAGGAATTCTACTATTTGGAACAAAATGCTTAGGGAGTTGTCTTTACAACAACCGTTTCTGAACAATGTTTTGCCGATGGTAGTCCCATCAGTAACCCAGTAAGAAGGCCACCCTCACACCATCATTGAAGATGTGCCAAAGAGATCCAGCCTAATTTGGATTCATTTCCGATCAGTCCACCATCGTTGAAGACAAGCTCATATATGATTTTCAATAGGGGCACCAAATGCTTTATAAGATCACCAGAAAATCTGGTTGTGCTTACATCACCAGGGATCAAGTACTCACATTTATGTAATTATTCTTGTTGAGCTATTACTGCTGCTAGTGCCAAAGAGATCTAGCATAATTTGGATTCATTTCTGAGCAGTCCCCCATCGTTGAAGACAAGCTCATATATGATTTTCAATAGGGGCACCAAATGCTTTATAAGATCACCAGAAAATCTGGTTATGCTTACATCCCCAGGGATCGGGTACTCACATTTATGTAATTATTCTTGTTGGGCTATTACTGCTACTAGTGCCAAAGAGATCTAGCATAATTTGGATTCTATTCTGATCAGTCCCCCATTGTTGAAGGCAAGCTCTTATGTAAATTTTCAATAGGGGCACCAAATTCTTTATAAGATCACCAGAAAATCTGGTTGTGCTTACATCGCCAGGGATCGGGTACTCACATTTATGTAATTATTTTTGTTGGGCTATTACTGCTACTAGTGCCAAAGAGATCTAGCATAATTTGGATTCATTTCTGATAAGTCCCCCATTATTGAAGACAAGCTCTCATGTAATTTTCAATAGGGGCACCAAATTCTTTATAAGATCACCAGAAAATCTGGTTGTGCTTACATCGCCAGGGATCGGGTACTCACATTTATGTAATTATTCTTGTTGAGCTATTACTGCTGCTAGTGCCAAAGAGATCTAGCATAATTTGGATTCATTTCTGATCAGTCCCCCATTGTTGAAGGCAAGCTCTTATGTAAATTTTCAATAGGGGCACCAAATTCTTTATAAGATCACCAGAAAATCTGGTTGTGCTTACATCCCCAGGGATCGAGTACTCACATTTATGTAATTATTCTTGTTGAGCTATTAGCGGTGCTTGGCGATGTGAAAAGATGCATTGAATGATTATTGCGCCTGTAGCTAACTCCACCAAAACCTCGCATCAAGTCAGACCATGGTGTCATGTGGTTTTTTGCAAATTTGGAGGTGACCCACTTAGTGGTCTGATTTTAAGCATTTCGTTCCAACCTGATGACATCTTTGCCACCATTCGAAATGGAAGAAGAGGAAGAAATAATTTTCCGATCAAATTTAGAGTCATATCATGCAATTTGCACCTCCCAACCTCCCCAAACTTCTATTAAAGTCAAAAAAATTGTATCTTTTGGGTAATAAGCAGTTTGAAACTGGGCAGTTTTTAGTCTTAACCTTCTCTTGGACATGCAATTTGTCGTAGCTCATTTGGGGATATACGATCCTGAGCAACTACTTGAAGACCGCAACACTCTAGTGAAGTTTGTAACATGTCATCACCTCTAAAATTGACCACATATCATTTGTCAATAGTCTTGGCTTTCTGGGCTGTAACGGCCACAACAGAACATGTCCTGAACCATGAAAACCAAAGAAATCTTGCTACTCCCGCAAATTCCGCCTTAGACCATGACAGTTTGAGGGTGTTGGTGGTGTTCAGTAATGAGGAAGGACTTCCAGCTCCTCCGCAAACCAACTCCTGTTTTTTTTTTATCGAATATGCGCTTGATAAACTGTCTACATCTCCTCATTCTGATAATCTATGGTGTGACGAATAAGTTATTGCTGGTCTCAGGATCTCTTACGGAAAACACCTTATGATCTTCCAGTACTTAGAGTGCAAATCATTGCTTTTTCTCCTCTCCATGAATGGCCACCTTCTTGGCCAAGCTTTCTCTATTGCTCAATCGTTCTCGAAACGATTTCCTGAGGCATATCGAGCAGACAAACGATTTCATATTGGGGGTTTGCTTGCCGAAAGAGTTCCAATTCTAATCTTGCAGTTGGTGTCATTTCTTGTGAGATTTCTCGTGGTATTGGATCATATTTCTCCCCAGGCATATCCCATATTTAGCCAACAACAGGTGGATAGGTTATGTCTTCATGAATTTGAGCATTTCTCAGATACTAAGGCATCATTTTCTGTAATGGAGGGGATAGTAGAATAGCTTAGATTGAAATTTTGCTACCAGATAAGGAATTGAAGAATTGGAGGAGCTAGTATTCTGGGGATGATTGCCCAAATTCCAAAGCCAGTAGGATATAATTGGGTCCTAATACTGAAGGGAATCACCTACACACCAAATTTGGTTGCCACCAGAATTCCGCAGAATCTTAGCTAGTGACCTAACTGAGAGACAGCTCGAAAAGATTCTGATGATTACCAAAATCTACCATAGCAGTCTTCCTGTACGTAAGAAGCTTTTTGAGGCTTCGAGATAGGATGTCTTGGGATGTGATTGTCTTACACTGGGATATATTTTGCTGACAGTTTTGTACGTCTAGGTCTTCAAACAATTATTTAGTACTACCGCAAGGTGGGGGTTATTCTATTCAACTGTATGAATCGCAAATTTGCGTTGCCTTCTTAGTCTTCTTTAATAATCCTGGCGAGTGTAGGTAAGGCTAACATTTTTGGTCCACTATGCTTGCCATCTCCACCTACTCTTCCTTCTCATCCATCAATCTCCATGGTATGAATTTTAGAATTTATCGCCTCGATGTCAACCTTTCCTACTATTGGTTATGAAACATATGAAATCTTCCCTTTCTCTAACGCATCCAATTGGTGCCTCCTAGTAGAGCCACGAAGAACTTCTAAGCCCAATTATAGAATGAATCAGCACGAATCCAACGGAATTTAAAACAATCTCCACCAACCCATCAAAACTTTCGGAGTAACAACAATACAGACACACACACTTATATGTATATACGCAAAACCATCTACAACGCCATCATCCTACCTGTCTGTTCTATTCGCCTGCTTATGCCAGGTTCTGAGACAAGGGGATGACATGTGCCCGGATTATAAACGTGTGCATGCGTTTCGGGAATTTTCATCAAGCGTAAAATGTACTCGACGGCAGGCAACGACGGCGATGCGAAAGACTTCGGCTGAAAGGGGAGGTAGAAACGAACCAAAGTCCCTCTCTCCCCTCCCCCGCCTATCAACCTCCTTCCAACCGGGTAATCGTAATAGTCGTGGTGGTAGTAGTAGCTTCGAGTGTAGGGATTTTCTACGTGGAAAAGGGGGGAAACGAACGTAGTACGAACAAACGCGCGCACTTCCAGAACATCGCATCAGGTTGTGTCGTTCTCGTTAATTTCTAGTCAAGTTGAAATGCGTCTCTTATCTGGCCGGGTTGCGCGCAGCTGAGAGAATTACAGTTCACGGGATCGTGTACTAAATAAAGGTAATCGGAAAATAAGGTTTGATACCCGCTGGGTAATCGCTAAATAGGATTTCTGTTTTTGCTCTATGCTGTTGTAGGCGGTGGTAGAAGTTGAGCTTCTTTGGAATTATTTATGAAGAGTGTTTTAGGAGCAAATCCCTTTTTGAGGCTTAGCAGCAGTCAGTCTAGAAACTAGTCAAGCAGGTCGTGGCAAGATTGAGGAGGGTGCCTTCACTATTCTTGAAAACAAAAAAGAGAAATATTTTTTGATTCACAGTTAAGGTGGTATGAAGTGAGTTGAGAAAAGTCTAAAGTTACTGCCAAGCTACTAAAATTTCGTAAAAAAATCCAGAAAGACCAGACGAACACCTACTATTGGTCATTCCCAAAAAGATGTTTGGAGAAAATTTAGATCGGAAAAAGAGGAAAGTAAGAAGGAGTCGTTGAGAAGAGTGGGTGATAATGAAGTGGTGTTCATAAGCAATTAAAACAGACTAGACATGTAGGTACCAATGATGTCAATAGGCGCGCCATCTATTCACAATGGCGGACTTATTTGAAAACTTACGTTCCTTCAGTTAAGCCTCAAACCTGCTAGTTGCTACTTCACTTGTTCATGGACCAGATAGCAGTAGACAAGGAGTTGCAGGATTAGTTGGCCTCTTAACACAGAAATAAATCGAGATATACAAAATGAATCAAAGAAAATAATGGAGAGAGAGTGCATGACCACAACTGAGGAAGAATTTGAGTATCAACAAGGAGGATTGAGGCAAAAGTACGCGACAGCCTCGCTCCATGTAACCGTTTTCCTTTACTGCTTGGCGGCACAGACCAGAGCCCCAGAGAGATAGTTGCTAAAATTTCTCAAAATAGTAACAAATATGTTGTGGAATTATTCAAATTATGTAGTCAGATTAGATACACCTGGAACGTGAGACTATGTGCCGGTAAAGAAGGAGGTGATGCGTCAGTTCCAAGTTCCAACAAATGTTGTAACTAATTCGTCCAAAGAGCTATTGAATACCAACAGAACAATCTAACTATGTTGGAGCAGTTTGTCAACTTCCCAGGAGATTGTCGAAAACAAAAACTAAAAAGGTGTCAAGATCTTCTAGTGTAGTCGTATTTAACACACACTTTTGAAACAATGGTGATCGAGAAAGCCAATGACAGCATCTGTCGTCCCAAATTTTGTTGATCTCAGTAGTTTCTGATACGATCAGAAAAATGCGTTGAAACTTCTAACCATCCCCTGATCACCATATCACAATAGACCAAATAAATTTTCTCTCGTTATCTTGCAATATGCCAATCTGCCAATATCCATTCTTCAGTAATTGCTGCTTGAAAGTAATTTCTCGCATCTGGTACTGGATATCTGCCTTAAACTTTCCTGTTGAATGCATCCCAGGAGTACTCAATAGGAGTCAAGCCTGACAATGAGTTACACCCTAGCCAGTCCATACTTCATCTTTCAACTTCTCTCTCTGAAAACGAGCATTATCTTGCAACTGCATGAAAACTTCGATGAATACCTCCACAGTCAAAGGAGATCACATGAACCTCCTCCAAAGGTCAATTTATCTGCGATTATAGGGTGGTCTAGATTTTTCTTCTGGTTCTTTATGGTCTTCTATACATTCATTCTATTCCATTCAGATCTATTCAGTCCTGTTCAGTATTGGCCATTTAATTCTATGTATTCTGCCCATCTCTCAAGCAATTTATGGATGCCATTCCAAAAGAACAGTTTCTCCTTTGAACTAAACTATTTATGGAGCCATTTTTAAACTTCTTCGAAATCGTCGAAGTGCTGCTCTGAAAGCGCGTGCCAGAAATGACTTCCTTTCATGCCTTTGAATCAATTCATGTGGCACCCATGTTCGTATCTTTTGGATGTTTCCCCTCCCTTGCAACCGTTCACAAATTGCTACTTGGCTCACATTCAACTTTTCTGCCAATTGTTTTTTGGGTTTGTGTTGGGTCTTCATCCAATAACTTTGGTGCTTAGCTCATAATCCAGAATTTTTGCATAACGAGAGAAAGAGTGAATTGCGGTCAGTTTTGGACCAATATATAGATGGCATCCACTATAAGCCAATTTGCACACGTTTAATTTGAACGTTGGGGAGAGGCTTTACTCTGATGAACGGCACCAGCTTGATAAGATGTTTTTAGTGTTAGTGTGTGCATTTCTAATAGATATGCTTAAATGCTGATGGTGAAGACGTGCGCCAGTTGACGTTTGACAGTAATTTAAGTGTTGATAAAGTAGAGTCCTGTAATAACCACCAATGTCAACGTCTTGTCAAAATCTGGTGTTAGTGGATCACAGCATGTTGTTGGGTGATTTAAGTGTAAAATGCGTCAAATCTCAACCACCATTATCTGGTATACGCGTCACACAACGCTTCTTCTTCTTCTTCCTATCGTAAAATTCAATTTGATCGTGATTTTCTAGCAGATCTGATGAAGCGATTCTCCTACTGACAAGCCCATACTTCATACGCAACACTAATTAAGTCTATCAGACGAAAGAACTAGGCACCAAACAAAAGAGATTATCTTAAAGAATTTCACGATAAATGTAATTTAACACGTTTATCGGACATGTTAATTACACAAAGAAATGTATATGTGCGCTAATTTTAGACTTACATTTCAGTTATTTAAATTATGGCATGACTCACATTTCACCTTTATTATACACCACCCCTGATAAAACTGGTTTAAATCAGCTTAATTATAGAAACATATACATATTTATATTAACTCTTTCTCGACCCCGAAATATCATCGTCATAAAGCATGCTGCCCAGTTTACACAACTTCGTTCGTGTATAGTTGCTCCAGAAACTAGAAGTTCGTGCATCATATCACATCGCTATATTACGTCATCGCTGTCGTCCGCGGTAAACCGCATCCGAAGAGAGTTGAATAGAGACAATCGTCCCAGCCTTGTTAATACCGTACGTGCGATAATTATGTAAACACTTGCAAAGTTCGTCCGTTCGTCCGCGTACGCCACTGAATTGCAGCACGAAGTTTGTTCCACACTTCTGCTGTTACATAGTGTGTACTGTGGACTTCAAACTAGATGGCGTGCGCTGGGGAACTGTGCTAATCGTCTAACCGGAGGAGGTGTCATAGGCGAGGAAATTGTTTGCATAGTTCGAAAATTACGATTTTGACGAAGATCGTCTCAATTGTGAATTGGCCGAGAAAATGAACTGTGATCATAAAATTCGATGGGATTTGCCGAAAAATTGGGAACCTTTTTATACCGAAGCATCATGAGAGACGAGACGTGGTAGCTATATATGAATATGAAGCAAAGAAAGGAGTGGGTGGCTTCAGGAGATAAGCCAAGCCTAACCGGCATCCAAAGAAGACCATGATCTGCGTTTGGTGGAAATAATAGAGCAGGCACCATTGGAAAGTGCTCTAAAGGAATGTCACGATCAACAGGGTGCTCTTCATAGCTTAGCCCTCCCTTATTGTGGGCTACGACCTAATGCGCAATCTGGGCAGCAAAGCCCTAGGTTGCGCAAACGACCTTACAATAGTCGTCAGAAGTGGGTTCCCAAAAGTCTTGGTGGAACGTACGCAAACCGAAATTAATGAGGTGTAAGCAAGAGCGGCTATCAGTCAATGCGGCTATCAGTCAACGCTAACAAGTTATCATCACCAGTAGAACATGAATGCTAGAAGGCCTGGCTAAAAGTGCAGGGCTAAAAGTGCTGGGAGGTGAAAGGGTTCCATATGCCAAAGAGGCAAAATTCCTTGGGGTATGGCTTGACAAAAGACTTACATGGAATACGCACATCCAGAAAAACATCCAACAAAGCAACTATTGCCCTGGGAAGGTGCAGAAGGCTTTGCGAGAGAAACTGGGGCCTTAGCGCCAAAACGACTTTGTGGTTGTACACAAGGGTGGTCAGTAGTAGTGGGGTTCAGAGACTAGCTTGTCTCTGTTTCAAGGGTGCGATGAGGTCAGCCCCCACTGCGGCGTTTGCAGTTATTCTAAACTTGCCACCACTACATACATATGTACATTCAATGAAGTGCGAGGTCTGCAGCATACAGATTGATGTATAAGCAAGCACTGATAAGTACGTCGTACGGTGCCGAACATCAAAAACTAATACAAAAACTTAAGAAGGCACCCTCTACGAGGATGTCAAGCGATGAGGGGGATTGCCGCAGAAAACTAACTTTGGCCTGGGTTCCCAGCCACAGGGGCGTGAAGGGAATGTGGGAAGGGGCGGCAAACGATCTCGCTAAACAAGGTTCGTCAAGGCAATTCATCCAGAAAAAAATTCCATCAACGATTGGATACATAACAAGTCCGCGGAATGGTGGCAAAGATCACCAGCACAAAGACAAGCAAAAGGGTTCCTAAAAGGACAGAAGCCTCAATTCGCTAGAGACCTGCTGGGTAAAGACAGGAAGGCCGGTTGGGTCTGTTGACAGGTCACTGTAGACCAAATAGGCATATGTACAACATGGACCTAGCAGAAGATGCCACCTGCAGATTCTGCAAGCAGGAAGACGAAACTCCAGTCCATGTGCTGTGCCATTGCAAAGGCCTAGGCTTGTCCTGGTAAGGACAAGGTTTCTAATGCTGGGTACACAGAGAATAAGAGGGCGCCTTCTAGGTTCAACAGGGATCACAATAGACCTGGAAGGTCGCGGTGAAAGAGGGCCGTGGTGCCACCCCCAGCCTAGCAGTACAGTCAAGATAGTGCCCCATCTTGCTTGAATGGGAGGGCCTTCAGCATACCCCGTATTTTCCCTGTCAAACTATATGAAGGGCGTTGCCTTCGACAATGAAGAAGACCTTAAAAACTGGCACAACAAGGGCAAACCGCAGCGCTTCGGAGATGTGGAGCCCCCTATCTAATCTGGCGTTCACACTACTCCCAACAATATCTGGACGAACCGAACAACTGGTTCGCCAGTTATCCCCTTGCGTAGACTTCGTCGTAGTCGCCGAAATTCGAATCGTTTTACGCCTTTATGTTAGTTTGTCTCTCAGTAGCTGTGGTTGTTAGGAATTACGTGCGGATTAGATTGCAGACATTACGTGTGCATGCCTTCAGATACGAGAACAGCTTCGCTCAGTTAGCCGCCTCGGTTTACTGTGTTGTCGTGATTAATGGCCGTGCAGTTGTCTTGCATGTACGATGACGATGATATTCCGTTAGATTTGTGCAGTTAATATGCTGGAACGTTGTTGTACGAAGAATCTAATTCTGGTTTTGTTGTTTTACGTAAGCGCAATGGAGTTAGACGATTGTATTCTTCGTCGTCTTGTTCTGGATATCTCAAAGACTTTCTACACGACGAATTTATTTGAATTAGAATTATTTAATCGGCGCAAATAACTAGATGTGCTAAGGAATAAAAGATAGGTATTCGATTCGGGCAACGATAAGAGCCGAGAACTTCTCGCTCCCGCACACAAAGACAAGAGCTATCGCAAACGGTAATGGTACATTAATTTTAGTAAACAATAGATAGTCATTAGCGCCCCATTAAGTCGATTCAACGAAGGATGCAAAATGTGGTAGATAGCCGCGGAAGCGATTCAGAACCAATCACTAACGTTGATTATAATTACATCGCCTATGAATCGATTTAAGAATTCTCTATCTTTGTTTTCCTAAATTCTATTGTGGGTGACAGGCCAACGGGATGCTTGCCTGTTTAGAAGATCAGTCTCCACTGCCACAAACTCCAGGAACACCGGGCGACCTTCCGAAGTATAGCCTGGCGCCTGTGAGGGGGGGTTCCACAGGCATCAACTGTGGAATGAAAAATGGAAAAACTGAACATTACAAAATCCAAACAAGCAACAGTGGAACGTTCAGAGAAGGAAACCTCTAAACCAATAAGGGCAGTTAGCCAAGACACTGCTACTCAATCAGAGACAATCCAACAAGGGACAAAGGAATGTGGGAAGACTACAAACTCATCAAATCCCGATGTTGAGATGAGGCTGGTAGCTATGGGCGTGACTCGCCTCAAGGTCGCCAAAATTTCCGAAGCAAAGAAACGTAAAAGGGCAATACAAGTTGCGATCGCCGCTGGGGAAGGTATTAGATCCAGAAGGAAGCGGTCAAACCAAGGTTCCAATGAACAAGAGCCAGACTGGACAAACAGCCAGTAGAAATCCTCGAAGAGATCTAGATCGGAGGGAGGAGCATGTATATGCAGCGGACGAAACGACAAAACAGAATAACAAAATTGTACTTCCCAACCTTCCCACCTTACCATAGTGAATTGAATCCTATTTTTTTTTCAGGGGAGAAAATGCTTTATGCACACCATGCGCTTACGTTCTCTTGCGATTTGGTAGTGTGCGACTCTCAGAGCATCTGCCTACCCACTAAAAAATCCCTCTGCATGCTCTTTGACGGTGTCCGGAACCATTTGAAAAAAATATACCCTCGAACACCACCAGCCTCCTCTAAACGTCATACCCGTTTACCCTCCGTCTCTTTGCTGTCTCCTTCGTTCGTCCGATTCCTTTCGATTCGTAATTGTTCGTACCATAGTATGTATAGTGTTCCAGTTCTCCGCGGATTCTAGCATCAGTGGAATTAACGTTTCTGAAGTAATTTCGTACCCAATCTTTGCTTGCGCTAGCCATCTGGCCTCAATGCACCTGTCACAGTCGAAAGTAGTATGCTCTACAATGTCCATTTGTCTACAATAGATACATTGGTCGTCATTGTCTTTGCCCATCCTTCTTGCATACGCCCGGAAAACGCCATGCGCAGTCAGTATCTGTGTTAGATAGTAGTCTACAGTGCGATGTCTGCAATTCGTCCACGATTGAATGTCTTTTATTAGAGGCTTAGTCCACTGGGCCGTTTCCCTCTGCTGATCCCATCTTTTCTGCTATTGGGCCAGTATATTTGCTTTGGCATTTCTTATTCCGGTGTTGTGGTTAGAGATATATGTTCTTTCTAGAACCATTAAATCGATCGGTGTTGTACCTGTAATGACCTGCAGGGCAGCCAAGGACACTGTTCTAAACGATGAAGCAACTCTCATTAGAATATTTTTCTTGGCTTTCTATACTTCTGTATATGTACAGCTCTGTGCCAAACTGGCGCTGCATACAGCATTATGTTGTGTAGCGCACTACTTAGTACCAGTCTCTAAGGTCTTCGTTTTATGCAAGGTTGGGCCATTTGGTCCTTTAACCTTTTTGTCTGCGAGGATTAAGCGGTTCTAGCCGCTCGGGATGTGGGGTTCGTGGCTCTTCATATGATGGAAATCCAGAATCCGCCTAGTTGCGACTCGTGGCGGAGGTCTGTCCGGATCTAGCTCACCTAGGTGTTGGATAAGTGGGTTCTCCGACCGAGAAGCCCTTTCGAGGGTTCCTCTGGCCAGTGCCATGGCGTAATCGTAAAAAAAACGGGAACTTCCAGATCCCTGTGTATCTGGGCATTGGTAACGAAGCAAGGGGCTCCGGTGATCGTTCGGAGCACCCTCTTCTAAACGATGTTGAGCCTCTTAATTTGAGATGCACTGGCACTGGACCAGGATAGGGCACCGTAGATCAGTATCGGTCGGAGAAACGTCACGTAGATCATCAGTTTTATTCTGAGGCTCAGAGCGCTGACACAGGGGAGGATGTAGGACAGACATCGCGCGAAGGAATTTAGATACGGTCTCCGAGAACTGTTGTCTAAAAATCAGTTTGGTATCGAGGACGAGCCCCAGATACCTGACATGGAGGCGCCAGGGAAGGCGCTGGCCCTCAATAGATATCGTCATTGGAGGAGGGTTGCGTTTTCTGGATTCGTATTGCCTCACACTTGAGGGGATTCACTTGGAGGCGCCATTGGTAGGACCAGTCGAGTATCAGGTCGACAGAGCTTTGGAGTCGGCGGCAGACTACCGCGTTGTTACTCCAAGTCGTATAGAGGGCCGTGTCATCGGCGTATATCGCCAGCTTGGTGTGAGGCAGACGGGGAATATCCGAGGTGTAGAGGATGAACAAGTCAGGTCCCAAAAGAGAACCCTGCGGAACGCCAGCTCCCACTGGCCTGTGGGCAGAGAACACCCCAGGTTGTTTTACACGAAAAGTCCTACTAGAAAGGTAGGACTGAATCAAGACCACCAGGTCCGGGTTGATGCCAAAGCTCGCCATCTTGAAGAGCAGTCCGTCATGCCAATCAAAGGCGTGAGAGTAGTCTAAAAAGACAGCGCCAGTCGACTGTCGTTGCTCAAGAGTGTACCGCACCTCCTCCGTGAAAGTCGGTCGACAGACCCAGACGAAAGTAAATTGCTCGTCTGGGAGGATGTTGGATTCGCTAACAGCATCACGAAGTCGTTCTAGCACAGCTGCCTCTGCTATCTTTGAGAGGTTGGAGTACCAGTCTCTTGCTGCTTCTAGGGCCTTTTATGTTCGGCATGATTCTTAGATTTGCCGTTTACTGTTCAGCTTTGTTTGTCGCTATTACCACATGCGCTCCAAAGGAACCACGTGTTCTCTCTTCTTTTTTCCTTTCATAACGATAGCTTCGGATTTGTCGGACGCCAACTTTAGTCCGTGTGCGCCCATCCATGTGCTTATCTGTTCTAAGCAGTTATTGGTGTTCCTCATTAGCGTGTATTCATACTCAGCCTCCACCACAAGAGCAAGATCATCTGCAAAGCCAATACATGCTGCGTTTCTAGTCAAATCAAGGATCAGCACTTCGTAGTATAAAACGTTCCAAAGCGCTGAGGGACCGAGGGCAGATCCTTGCGGTACACCTATATTTACGTCCATAGTTTCTCCTTTGCATATACTGATTTTCTGATCTCTCAGGTAGTGGTGGTAGCGTGGAGGTGTTTGTGAAGGTCTCCTCTCTCCTCCGATTCTTTATTTAATCGATTTTTTTTATCAGGGTTTCCAGGAGTTTGTTCAGGGTGTTCAGCAGACTCAGCGGTCTATAGGAACTAGACAAATCCGGGGGTTTGGTATTAACAAAACCTTGGCCATTTTCCACTGTGCAGGACATTCTTGTATTTCCAGCAATGTATTCATTACTTTGCCCAGCAATTTCGACACACATTCCACAGCTAACTTAATTGCTTCTGCCGGGATATTATCAGGTCCTGGCGCCTTTCCATTCTTGATTCCTAAGGCTGCTACTTTCAATTCCTCCTCAGAGAAGGTCCCGATATTCCCAAGTGAAGTGAAAGAGTTTGTTGACCGCTATTATAAATGTAACCTCAACCTCTATTCTCAATAATTGTAGCTTCCCCCTTCTAATAACTGCTAAAAGAAGAAAAACAATCCTCCGAACAAAGTGCCAAAGTCGTTTTAAATTAGTTTACTTCACGAACGCGTGACGTAATTAAATAGGAAATTAAACTCTTTTATAGTCCTTACAGCAATAACACGGGGAACTGGAATAGCGAGAAGGCAGCAAATGAATAGAGCAGTGTCCGTCCCGAATTTATAAGGCCGTCTAATCCTAGACAAAACTAATCCGTGCTTTCGGCGGAATAGCGCTGCTACCGGAGCTGGAGGCGTTCCTCGGACTTTTATTCGGGTCAAACTTTTAATTCCGTAAGAATAGAATAGAAAAGTTCATAGCGCTGCTCTCTCGGCTCCGGCTCTAAAGTCGCCTAGTCCACTTTCGCGAGATTGTCCCGGTGTAACGAGCAAAGCGGGACTTGCACTAAATTCCGTACGAAAATAAGTTTCAATAGAGAGGAAGCTTTATTATATCCTAGCGACGATTCTATTTTTTTTTTCTTATTTCATTTTCCTTATATAGGGTGACTCAAATATGGATAATGCCTTTTACAATACTTTGAGCAAGTTTTTGGAATGATACTGACGAAAATCCAAAAGAACGTTCATTGCTGTAAAGATCCAAGAGGCAAATTCACAAACTGCAAAGCTTTCACGAGCTTCTTCAATTAGATTATCCAAGACCAGTGGAAGTATGCCAATGGTTCCAAAGTAAGCTAAAGAATGAGACTGGTACTCAGTAGAGTTTTATGAGAGATCATCAGCCCAAGTGTAGGAAATACAGATCTTGATTTTTTTACTCTTTATGGAGGAGCATTTTAGGGAGAATGGGTGGGAGGATAAAGGTTTAATTGCAGCAGAAAATGTGTCCAATAGTCGTTGGACATATAAGAGGAACAAAACTCGTCATGGTGCAAGTGCAGCTAATGCCATCAAAGATTTGCTTTCTTTATGAAGATCATCGACAAAATATTCAGGCACTATGAGGAAGCCTTTTATGAAGAAGGTAGGATGATGCAGAAACTGTATGTAAAAATATTTGAAATATCTTGAAAGCGACCACCGGAGCTGTTCAGAATCTAGTGAAGATGAAAAATGGGGGTTTTCAACGTT
The DNA here is from genome assembly GCA_004785975.1 of Popillia japonica. Lineage (NCBI taxonomy): Eukaryota > Metazoa > Arthropoda > Insecta > Coleoptera > Scarabaeidae > Popillia > Popillia japonica. The sequence goes on from SMLS01065050.1 coordinate 15,118, forward strand.
TTGGCCTCATCAGTAACCAGACGTTTGTTTGGACGTGATGACCTGGTAAGCACTACAGCTATCCAAATTCGGGAAAACTAATTTGAGAATAAGAAGACCAGATCTAGTCATTGGAACAGGAAGACTGACAAAAAACTTTTACTGTCCTTGACCTTTTACTATTGATGAAGCACTTTACGAAGAAGATAAGATTCAAATCCTCAGAAATTGGTGCTTCCTTGTGCATAGCAAAGCGAGAAGAAAATTTGGAACGTGTCCTTCTTTTATGCGTAATAGTTTTTGATCTAATAGATGCCATTACCCAGAAGAATTGGAGAGTGATAGACACCATGGTCACAGCTATCATGAAGCAAAAAGATTGCGAAAAATTTGAAAGGCAGTCGAACAACTCTGGAACAGGCAGTGTTGATGTCTAGTGCCAACCCGAACCCCTAATCACCTGGTGGATGGGGGACGTAGGGAAAACTCAGCAAAAAATAAGAAAAGACAGCCCGAACCCCAACTGAAGTTATGCCATGAATGGCGGTTCCAGGGGGGAAATGTGGGGTGGTTCTGACGGTCCTCTTGTCCGTTCTTTAGACGGGCTACGTCCGATGCCATTACCCACCTCGGAGTTGCAATCCCAACATTTTGTAGATTTGATAGGAACATCCCTCCAAAGAGTAGGTTATTGTATGACCTCCAAACCTAGCAGAGAACACTAGCAAGTTGGTGCCCCACTTTTCTCGTCTGCTACTCATATTCAACATTTAGGATCAATGGCAGTCTTTCAAAGATCAGTACTGAAAGGATGTTTCTACATCGTTTTACTTCACACCTAATTGAAGGCTTCCTTATGAGTGACAGGATCGATCAAACCTGATTCATGGTTGCTTTGTGAGTGAGACGATCGATCAAACATGATTTTGACGGATTTTGACGGATTTTGACCAACCCCTCTGAAAGCAGCAGCTGAACAATGCTGCCTAGATCTTGAATATAGGCAATATTTTCTTCAATTCATATTTGAGATTTATTGGCAGTCCCAAAGAAAGCAAAATTGAATTCTTCAAGCTTGGAATTTGCTACCTTAACGAAAGTTAAGCTTAGACTACAAGAAAAATAGAAGAAATCCTAAGGAAGGTGAATCAAGTTACCAAAATCTGGGATAAAGATTAAATTCAAAATCTGGATCCAGAGTATTGTCTTCAAATTGCATCAATAACTGATGTTTATATTCTAATTTGGAAACAGATATTGGTAATCATGGATCCAGATATGTTGATGCAATTTTCTTCATTATTGTACTGAATTAAGTTAATAAAGGCAATAAGAACATTATTTCAGAACAAGCTGCCAACCAGTTTGTTAGACGGTAGTCTTATAATGCCAAAAATAAAAAGAAACCTGTAAGAAGCATCCATGCTAAAACCACCTCAGAAACCATTACTTTAGAGTGAAGATCAGAAACTTGCGTCAATCTTTAGGAATTCCCTGAGAAAGCTAACAATTCCCTTGTACTGTTTAGAGTTAAATTCAGCGAATATGTGGTTGTAGCCATCGTTGAATGCTCATTTTTTGGAGGAAGAACCATTACATCCCCAAAAGGTTGGTATTTAGATTGGAATATGTCGAAGAAGATTAGTGGGTCTTATTCTGTTTTGAAGGCACACTTACTGCTGCAGGATATCGCAATGAAATACTAGTTTTGTTCGTAACTCAAATGGATGATGGAGAATTACTAGCTGGGAATTACCGCAGACACGACCAGAGAAACACTTAGATAATTCTTTGATGATTAAAAAAATGTGAAGAGCTACAGACTCACCGCAAATGTTAGATAAAAAAAAAATGTTAGATAAAAGTGCTATCGTTTTATGTCAATTTTGAGAAACATAGGAACATCCTTCATTCTTCATACCTGGCCGCGATGTAAATCACTTTTTAAATTGAAAATTCCTATTAATAGAAGAACGGTATTCGCGCTCGAGTTACCGTAACAAGGTAGGACGCTAAAAAAAGCATAATTTGTTTCGCGATTCAAGTTTACGTTTAGTAACGCATATTGTGATATATGTTCGCGTATTTCAGTGCAGTGAGATTTACGACCTTGCTGACAAATTAACGCCGTACAATTTGCACGAAAATTAAGACCTCACCTTCTGCCAAAACATTGCAACACCGCAAATACGCTGCTCAACTCTTGTACTGTTATCAATTTCTCGAATAAGTTTTAATGCAAAGCGGTTGGTTGCATTTTCGAGATTAAGGCGTTTAAGGTTTGAAGATATGAGCCAAACTATAGTAGGAATGCTTATAAGTGGTGGACGAAAAGTAAATCTTTTCTGGAAATCATTCGCGGCAAGTTCTTAAGTTATTGCACTGAAGACACTTTCCAACGGATGATAATGATAGATCTTTACTTAATTCTCTTAGGCTAATTTGGGGATATTCTACCACTGAAAGACAGATCACCAGTTGGTTTTCTTCATTTAAAACCTATGGCTTTCAATATGATCAAATCTTTCTTTTAGTGCCTGCAGCATTCTCTCATCAGGATGTCTACTGTTTGGATCCTTTTGCGCATACACTATTGAAGCCAAAAGGTAGTTCCCAAAACATTCACCAACAACGTAGACCATGTCCTCTAACCCTTGACGAGAGTATTTCATTGCGGTTCACAAACAGCAATATTATTTACCAGCATGTAGTAACTCGATGTTTACTTAGCAAACGTCAGAATTCACAATCGCCTACTTCATTGAAACCATGACAACAAATCAAACACGCACAGTAATTACCTACGCATTTATACTTATTTGTGACAGTACAATTGCAATTAAAAAAAA